>NNCF01131415.1:772001-804949 GCA_002313205.1 Laupala kohalensis | reverse complement strand
ATATATATATATATATATATATATATATATATATATATATATATATATATATATATATATATATATATTGTGTGTCGACATTGGACATAGAATTTGAAAATAGGTTCTTCAGGAACCACTTCGTAAAGATCCGAAAAGATCTCAAATACTTTTTTCGACCGATTACAATACTTCCCTTATACATTCCATATTTTTTATTGGTGCTTTACGTCTCGCCGACATCGGGGTCATTAGAACCCTTACATTCTATATAATTGGAAAGTAAAAATTAATGGAATTGTATTAAAGCATACTAAATGTGATTAAATACAAGCTAATTCAGGATTACACATCCATTGTACGTCAAAACTATGCAAAACTAATAGCAAATAACGATACCAAGTTTGTTCTTGACCCTTAAAATACACTCTATACAGCAGATTATTGAGGTAAGGTCACCTGTTGAAATCAAATCAAATTTTACTTGCCTACGTTTCGGAATTCCCTCATCAGGGCTAAAAATAATAACAAGTATCACAAGATTTATGGTCAACTACTACAACTGTACACATTTATCTATAATACTGTTACATACCTGGTAATGCATTCTTAATCTAACATTTTAGACAATTTTTTTACACATTTCCTTACATATTAAATTCTTTTCCCTTAACACAACATATGATACGAACATTATTAACCACAAACATCATGCGGGTTTGTTTACAGGCAATCGTCAGTGTGACCACCTATACTGTACTAGTTCATAATTTGTCAATACCAACATTGTAATCTCAACTTCATATTAACATACGTTGATTATACATACAGAAACCATCCAACACTAATAATAATGTACAGACATATATGATATTAATAATGAGAGTAAACAATTGAAGAAAGCCAAAAAATATTTATTAAACAAAATGTAAAGTGTACATATATATTATGCATATGAAAAAATAGATTAATCAATGAAGCAGAAAAAGTCACTAATAGGTTTAAGAAAGATTTGTTGAACCTAGAAATCAAATATGTAATATTTGAAATAAGAGATATTAACCCCACGCTGAAAGGCAAAAGGAAGAGACGAAGAAGAAGATATTAAGCATCGGTTGGAAGTAAATAAGGGTATGCTATATGGACTTGTTCCATATGAAGTGTTTAGTGGGTTCATGAGGTCACAAGATGTTAACTTATTCAGTAAAGTCAAGGTGAAACAAGCAGAAAAATTTAACAAACTACATTCTGATAATGACAATAACACAAATAAAATTCTACACACTGATTCTCCAGGAATAATCATATTTCTTGATTTTCGGCAATGTTATTTCTCTCAGTGAGACCAGGATGGGTTACCTCGAACATTCTGGTTACAGGCTGACGAGAACAAAATAGAAAATACAAAGAAAATATTTAAAAAATATCAGTCCATATCTCAAAAAATCTCCATTCGAGAAACGGACAATAATACAAAGTGTTCTTTTATATTATTTGTAATGTAAATAATTTATTGAATATTTAACGTCCTTCAAAATTTCAAATAAGTACTTGAATTTTGTCGATCGGAGGAAGAGTTGAAGTATAGGGATGTATTACGAAATGGTTTCAATTCCCATGTCCGGCCATAAGTAAGACAACTAATGAAATATCTGGAACTTGTAGCTTTGCGGTGATAAATTTAATGATGTGAAGTAAAAAAACGAATATATGCATTCTGTAGTTTAATTGTATACCAAAATAGGTTTCAACTGCCAAAATATGAAAGTGTTCACAAACGATAAACTTAAATGAAAATAGATAACGTCTCGAAGATTTTTTGTTACCAAGAATTATTCCATTCGTAGAGAAGGGGGTTATACGGAGATGTTTCTCTTGGGAACATTTATTTTATTTGAATGTAATATTTGTTAAGACAATTCAGAAAAGAAATTTTATTCTTCATAAAGTGGTCACTATCACAGATCATTAGTTCATTTTTCATTTAAAAATGAAACACTTAAACATACAAAGGGTCATTGTCTCGTTGGCAGGCGAGCTGTGCACATAGCTGAGTCGCGCTCTGCAGTTCGAAGTGATAGGATTCATTTCACAGTTTGAAGCGGATAATCGAAAAAAAGATTTCCTCTTTGCATCTATACTAAGTTGTTAACAGTGATCAAGAAATTTCTCACCAAGCTCTAATTTGTTTTGCTCCCACATTGTCGGGTGAAGGTAGTGGCTCCGATACAGGGCATGTAATTCACGAGGCTCTTGAGACCATTAATGGTGAAACCATGACTAGAGTAGTGAACGTAGATGGACCTACGAACTAACAAACCATAAGAATATTGCAGACTAATCTAGAGGTTTAGCAGTAGATCATTGATAAATTCGAATATCAACAACAAGTGCAGTAAAACCAGCTGCTTCATGTTTCAATTATCCAGCAACGGTCATAGGAACAAGTGGCCGCAACAGCCGTTTCTACATGAAATAGTTCCAATACACCACGCTACTTCCAGCTGACGACCTCAAACCAGTCCTCAACGGCAACGCAAAAGTATGTAAAACATGGAAAACATGCGAAACCATCAAATACCAGTTAAGCCGTGAACAATTTGCGAGTAAAAGTGCTTTTCCACTATTACACCAGCGCAACCTTACTAATAAGACAAGTTGCAAAGCGTCCTCGTGCTAGCGAACAGATGCTACGTTCTTCAGCTATTTATAGCGTACCAACATCCAATTCTTACTCGCAACTTGCTTATCGCCGGGGACAATGATATAAACAGTGAGCAAAACAATTTTTCTGAAAAATCAATAACACTGCGTTTACACTAACACAAAATGACTGGCCGGCTTCTGATTAACAGTAAAAAATTTCCGAATATTTCCTTTAAATTCATTTTTTTTAATAACAAGTTTTATTTTGGCACTTGTGTGTGTGTGAGAGAGCATTTTCGTATTTAGACACGTATGATATGCATGTATGAATATATTACAACACATATTTGAAATATATATGTGTATGAACACATTCGAGTATACAGCTAAACATGCATGTTTTTGTAGTTGTCATGTGTGTGCATTGCATGCTAAAATTACATCCATATACCTGGTATTACATGTACAAATACTTAAATACCCATATTTAGCGCCCTTTACTGCGCAAAAATCGGTCTAAATTCAAGAAATGCTATCTTTTCGTATTTTCGTAAGAATGCCTTAAAGAATTGCACTAAATGAAAATGTCTCAAATTTGAACCCTCATATCACGGTTCCTGTGCGTCTGATGAAAAAATTACTCATTACTACATTTGTTGAAACTTTTGTCAGCTACAACTTTTACGTTTAATTTTTTTATATATAAAGTAGTTTTTGAGATATTTACAAAAAAAAAACGTTTTGCCTCCCCCTGGAGTGTCCGATTTTCTTTCCTCATTATAGTGACCCCGGAACGCCAAGTTTCGTGTCTGGAGGATTATTGTCCAGATTTTCCAAAAAATCAGTCTTTATTCAATAGTGTAAATTGAATCATGTTCAACAAACGCTTGACTATGATCAAACTAAACACAACTAAACACAACGGACGTACACATACGTAAATGTTGAAACTATTGAAAACGTACCGAAATTACGCAAAGATATCGCTGCAAACAATTTACTAACACACATATAATGATCCTAAGAAGTTCACAACCTCTGTTATTTTACCTAATGTACTTACGTCTATACACCTACTAAGATTCAGACAGAAGTAGCAAATCTTAACCTGCCGGTAGTTACTATTATTCGTTTTACATATGTTAATAAAAACCCTAGTACTTTATGTGCAGACACACTTAGAAAAAATGACAGAGCAAAAGAAATAAATGTGTTAATTCAACAAAACTTAACAAAATTATTGAATCAACTTACACCTACAAAAATATGATCGGTTATCGACTCATTAAAAACTCTCCCAACTCAATATGCATGGGTAAAAAACCTTTACTAACAAAATTCAAGCGTGGAATAAAGCACTTTTACAGTCACATTTTCTTCAAAACAATCTACTTGCAAGCAGTTCTCCGCCTTACTCCATATTGCCTTCCAGCTGCCGAGGCACTGAAATTGGCACTGTCCACCAACGCAATCAAATTTCCCTAACGGAGTGCACTTGATGAGACATGGCAGTAGAATACTTCGCAATTTCCCTTGGGAATAACTAGAGTGTGGATCGATATTTTCCAATTTTTAAGTGCAAGACAGAAAGAAATCTCTTAATGTTCGATTAAACCGCACAGCCAGGTAACGGATTAAAAACATAGCGCGTATAAGTTGAAATTAGCTAGGAGAAGCATGAATCAGAACAGGAGAAATGAGATTTTCTCAGACGAGAGTGATTATATAATATGTGTAGCTGAATGATTTTATTAGAAATGTCGATCGACAAAGGAGTCGCATCAAATTTCCTTCATATCAAGTACTTCCTATCCAAATCAAATCCACTTCCTCCTGCTCTGCAATCCATTATTGCACCAAACAAGACGTGTAAGTCAAGTTCTTCCTCCACAGAGAAACACGAGGTCGTCTGATCAGATAAGATAAGGTATTGCAAACATTTCTATTTACAGTCGTAGATTAAAGAAATAATTTCAACAAATAACTATACAAAGTGAAAATGCAGATTTTTGTATATTTTTTCTACGAATTGACGAAATTTTTTTCTCCAAAGAATACTTTTATATAATGAATATAATAATTTCTGAGTGTAAAATGAACTAATTTGAAGTGTATTGGCCCTCCCAGCTGCATGGGAGACATGGCTCAGGAGCACGAAGCCCTACCACCCATGATACGATCTATAAGTCACTTGTTCAATCCCAGGTGATATACGAGAAAAGATTTTGAAAGCGAATTCAATTATAAATTAACTGAGAATGTCTGTATGAGAGGTGATAAAAATTATATCTTCATGAAAACTTTCACGATGCTGAGAATACATAAATGTGTTATTGGGCCACGTTGCATAATGCGTCATCGTACCAACTTTGTTGGCATCTAAGCAGATCATTTCCGTATCATCTGATATATTCGAATGTCTTCGCATTACTTTCATTTTTGTTTAACATTTTGAAAAAGTCGAAAAATACAATGCTAAGAAAATCGAAATTGGGCACCGTTGTATAAGATCTTTATTATTTTAATACAATCTAGTTTCCTCAAGTATTAAGTTTTTTTTATACATTAGTCTCGCGTAACTGTACTTTATTACACATTGTAATGTGGCTCTTCCAGTTCCCTCTTTAGATACATTTCAATTTGATATTGCTGATTTTGCAATAATGACATGTATTAGTCGTCATGTGTGCCTTTAAATGAAACCTACAAGGACAACCAACCCTATCATTTACTTATATCAAACTAATTATAATTTAAAAAGTGTATTTTAACACTCTGACCGAAAATCAATAAGGTATATGGTTTAGAGTGGCATCTAATATTGACATAATATTTCTAAACGAATATAACCAATGACTGATAGTAAATTTGTCATTGCGAACTCTCCATAATTATGTTTGTCTTCTCGATCGATGCATTCTAAAGTTGAGTTATTTCAGGTTATAGAATAAGAAATCCTACTGAATTAAATGACGAAAGTTTCATCTTTGGTGACCAACAAAAATCTAACAAAAAATTCTGAAATTGAAATAAAAGTAATGTGGTTTTTTAATTGTGTTTGCTCAGATCAAAACTACATTTAGTAACATTATTGAGTTTGAGAATAGGGTTTTATAAGTTAAATGCGATTAAATATTGTGTTTGAATTAATACCTTTTATGGATAGATCAGTGCTTTCCAATTTGTCAGAGTGTTTTGATATCGGTTTTTTCATTCTTGTTCGTTCGTAATCTAATATTTTTGTTACATACCTTGCTATTAAGCAATAAGTGCAAATAATATAAAATCTTCGAAAAACACTTGGATCTACAACAACACATCTTAATTGATGCGAATATACTTTTATTTCTTTGTGCCATGGGCACCTTTGAAGCCTACAAGGAGAAAGTTTGACTTGAATAAAGAGAATTCTCAAGATATAAGCTTAAACCTAAATATTTCGTAAACGTACGCCTCGACTAACAAATTTATGTGATTGAATTCTCACAATGTAACCCACATTGTATCGTGGAACAATAGCGATTTTTCTGCATTATTCATCATTCAGTTACACAATACTATAATTACCAACATATTCCATTCCATGGCATGTCGTATTGATATCACATAATTGCGAACTGATTGAATTTCAAGGAGAAATTAAGCTTTATGTCTTTATAAAAATTACTTGCAATAAATACTTTGAAATGTGTATGACTAAAAGCTAAAAAATATTCCACTATTAATGATGAAATTCAATATTTATCATCGCGAGTTTTATTACGTATCTCTTCGTTGTTTCTGCTCTACCATTAGACCTACAAATATAAAAGCAACTTTAATTCTACGTTCTATTTGTTAAACAAAAGTGACGTGTCATTCGCGTCTCCGTGGTCTGTTCGGGATGAACCCTTCTGCGATCTAAATTTGTATTTTAAGAGGCAGCAAACAGTAGAACGCCATTTAAATAACGCGCATAAGTCACATAAATATTCCAATGAAACACCTCATTCGTTAAATTTCATATAATAATAATAAATTAATAATAAATTTATTGTCAAAAAACAGTACAAACTGCGTATGACCACGCGGATTCAAAAATTTCAGCAAAAGTTCCTAGATAAGATAAAAAGTTAGCTGCGAGTAATAATACATATATTATGTCAATATGTTTGTAATTTAACGCAAATATGTTTGTAAATTTACATGTACAAGTTATTATCGAACTATAGATTATTCTGAGTATAGTGTTTAAAAATCATAAGAATTGAAATAACACTAAATTCACGATTTATTGTTACAATAAACACGCCCCTAGACAGCCTAGAGAACCTGTATGATAAATCCGCCTCTACCAGAAGGAAAAACGGAGAAAAACCCGGGCCAGGATGGGGCTACAGAATTTATGTACATATTTAAATTTGTTCAACACCTTCTGAAAATACAAAATTCTCAATTGTATTGATGGAAAAAATTATGTTAATTAGAGGAGATTTCTAGATTTAAAACAAGTTCTTAAAATGTGACCCTGAATCTGGAATGCTGAGACCAACCAACCAATAATTTCATATTTAAATTTCTATGTATCTTGTCAACTGCGTCGCTACTAATTTAATGTACTGTAAATATTATGCTTAATGTCTAATACGTTTATCTTCACAAATATAAATATCCATGTTGGTTCGTAAAAAGTTATATACTCGTAAAGAATGCATCTAAATTACCATGTTCGTCCCCTGCTATTGAAATCAACAATTAACACTGAATATCGGTGCTAACATTTTAAATGAAGAATGGATGATGATGATGATTATTATTATTATTATATGTGTATCAAATGAATTTTGTATTTGTAAAGAAAAATGTGGTACTCTTTTGAAATTAACGTGAATGAATTATAATTATGTTCCTTGAATTTATATAAGTGTTCAGGAAGGAAAACAAGAAAGAAAGAACGAAAGAACGAAATAAAGGAAATAGAAAAGAGGTGAGAAAAAAAGAAGGAAGGAAAGAAGGAAGAAAAGAAGAAAGGGAAGAAAGAATGAAAGAAAAAAGAAAAGAAAGAAATTGTAAAAGGTAAAGGAAAGAAGGAAATCAGAGAAAATGATGAAATTGATATGTGAGAGAATGAGAGATACTCAATTAAATGCAGTATTAATTTTTATTCTATAATTTATTCTGGAATATTTTTCTTGTTTTGCTAAATTACTTAAATTTCCCATGTATGAAATGCGATGTTTTATTGTGTGATTAATTTAGTCAATTTGTGTGAATAAAACTCAATTTCATTTGAATATCTTAATAAAAGTGATTTGTTTTTTGGTTGTATGTATTGATATCTAAACAAAGTTTTTTGTAATATTACTCTCTAAACATGTTGTTTTATGTTGCACTATTACAGCCAAAGGGTCTGGGATCAATATATTTCTAGTAGAGGTAATTTATTTATTCTTTATTAATATCTCTAGAACTAACCTTTAGTGTTATTCAATCATATTTTATACAACTGTTTTTTATAATTCGTGAATTCCGATTGACATATAAGAATAGAATAAAAGAATTGCAAATTATGTGAAATTACGATAGACAATACTCGTACACATCACTTCATGCCAATGAGCTTTGAGTTCTCTACGCTACTGTATGTAGTTCAGAAATTATAGGAATATTTATATGTAATTCCTGATTCGAATTTTAAAAAATCCATGCGATAACTTGTGATATCCAAATTCTATGATAAAAACAATGTTTTTTACAGTAAGAAACAAATGTTTTTACGGAGAAGTTTAATTTGTTTTTATTACCTAGGACGGCGTTGTGAGACAACAACTTGAGATGTCATTTTAACACATAATAATAAAGAATATTGAATTTAAGAACATAAAGAATAATTTTGTGTGATGGAAGTCCAGACGTCTATAATCAAAAATTACGAAATATTTCTTTAATAGCGGGGTAATAAAACATTTTCTCTGGTAACGATTTAATAGGGGTATGTTCGTCAGTACTAGTCTTCTATTGGTCTGCCAAATATGGAAGCAGTTTCAAGTTTGCCTACGATTGGTCGAACGAAGGTGAGGAGCTTTTGCCCTCGTCGTAGGAGAGTGACATTGCAAACATAACAAATCCAAACTGCTAAGAGCGCCGGGTCTAGAATATTTTTGTGAGCCCTTTTTATGTTCCTTGGACCGTACAAACTCTTACACCTTACAAATACTTTAGCCATCATGAAGTTTCAGGAATTTACGCGAAAAATCAAATTTTCTGCAAGTAACTCAAGAAAATAATTTTTTTTTAAGAAAATTTTCTATACACCAGTTATATGTTTTTACCAGTATTATATTTTAACTTCAATCTACTATATGTCTTAGTTATAGACAATCAATCTATTAATTTACAGAATTTCTCTTTTCTAAATCTTTATTCAAAGATGTTACTGGTTCTCTTTCATTAAATATAGTTCATTACAGGTTCGCCTACGTTTTGAGGTTTATTGATCTCATCATCGGTGCTATTTAAGAATACATAAAAGCAGACACTATAACAGGTTCAAATCAATAATACATACATAATAACTCTATGTCAATTAACAACACATCTTTCAGACTCAACATATTCACAATAAAACTACAATGTTTCAATATTATATAACATTCACACAATTTATCTGCATTATTTACAGAACATATAATTCATTATAACATACCTTGTTATTAGTACATAGATGTATTGCATTTCACTTTTTTTTAAAACTTTAGTTTATGTACGTTTAATTAAAAACATGTTAGAAAATTGAGAAATGTTTAACTTTCTCTGTCAAGTGCTTCTCATGAAGTTACTTGAATTTTCAGTTTGAGAAACATTAGCATAAAATATATGTACTAACAACTTAACAAAATTAAAACTTAACTTTATTTTTTAGTAAAAAGAAATAAACTGTCATAATCTTTAGTGAATATATTACTTTCTAACTATGTATTCAGGTTATTGTTTGTTTTTATATGAAAACTCTCTAAAATTAGTCTTTTGAAAAGATTTTCTTCCTTACCTAGAATTCTTGTGCTTCCAAAACTCATAACATGTTTACTCATTTTACAATGGTGGCTTATGCCACTTTTATTTTCATTCTGATTTTTACATTTTCTTTCATGTTCATTCACTCTTGTAGCTAAAAATCTTTTTGTTTCTCCAACATATTTCATGTTACAGTATTTACGTGGAATGGAATAGACTATATTGTTTTGATCTAGTGTTTCTATTTTGTCTTTTTGACTTTTAACAAATTTAACTTTATTATGTGATAATAATCTGAATTTGGAGGGGATTCCTTGTATTGATTATAGACCTCAAAAACTAACAAAAGACACTTCACCTCGATGTACAATTTATTTTCTCATAATTCATAATATTTAATTATTTTACGAGTTGCTTCAAGCAATAGTATGCGATTTTTGACACACTATGTAAAATAAGCATTGATAGCATTCAGATCAAAGTGAAGCGAGTAGTAGTTTGAATACTAACACAAAATTTCAGCTGACAGATTGTGTTCGAATTTGTGAATAGACAAAGTAACTTACATACCAACACACAAGAAGAACTGTTCTTACATTAACAAACCGTCATACATAAAGGAAACAATAGATTAACTAATCAATTTAGGGGTAGGATGTTCTTTTAATAGAGATTTGCGAACTTAGTACAAAAACCGGTAGTTATTTCAAAAATTAAAATTGAAAATATTTACAATTATATTAATTGATCTGTACACAATGATGAGAATAGAATTGTAAAAGGAGTTCATTTTAGTGTACTATGGCAATGCACCCGCTGAACACACAAAGAGTCGTTACAGACGTATTTCGTTCAGGAATGCGATTCACAGGAAAACCATTTTGAGAGAGAATCTACGTGGAGAAGGCCATCTTCTAAAAATAATGATTCTTTTCTTTGTCAAATTCAGTAAATGATAATAGTCCGTCTACATTTCGCTGGGAAGCACTACTGTACTACCATTGTAAAATCTTGATGTGTACTTGGAAAAATATGAGATTTTATTCTTACACTTGGTTGATATTGTTTGATTAAATAAAACGTCCTTTTTTGAACAATTTTACAAAATGAAAATCTTTTTTCTCTACAACACACATGTCTTTCTCCGATATATATGTGAGATGAGAGGGGTTCCTGAAATATATTAATTATTTAATTACAATCAACCAACTTTTGTTACAAATTTCGCTAACTTAAGTAATGCTATATTTTTCACTCTTCAATTAAAAGTCAAATTTCATGAAAATCTTATATGTTTGTCGCCACGGAGATATTTGAAAATTTGGGAAACTGTTACGCTGCGTTTGTTCATACAAATTTGATAAATGTTCATCATCACCATCCTAGCCCGGGTTTTTCACTGGTTTTCCTTCGGGTAGAAGCAGATTTCTTATCCAGGTTCTCTAGGCTTTTGTCTAAGGGTGCGTTTATTGAAACAAGAAATCGTGAATTTAGTGTTATTTCAATTCTTATGATTTGTAAACACTATGTTCAGAATAATCTATAGTTCGATAATTCGTACATGTAAAATATTTTGTGTGTGTTAAATTACAAATATGTTTATATTCTATTAGTATTATAACTCGTAACTAACTTTTTATCTTATCTAGGAATTTTTGCTGAAATTTTTCAATCCGCCTCTGCCTTTGGGCCCTTGATCGGGACTGATGGAATGTTACCTTGCTTGCTTCCGGAGAGTAAATTAGTTTATTGTCCTCCACATTGTTATACGCAGTTTGTTCAGAATTTTTTACAATAAATTTATTATCATTGTATTCGCATCAGTGTCTCGATTTCATGATATTTATGTGTGGCCGGTTTGCACTATGCAAGGTTATGTACACTTCGCGATATAATTTTGAGAGCGATATTGGGAGATTTATGAAAATTTCATAAAAGCTTCGTAATAACGACCCACGAGAGAGGTTTAGTGGCCCTCCCACTTGGGTGTCGTGAGGGTTGTATGAAGAAATTTAAGTACTAGATGGATATGCACTATCATTAAAAATGAACCTCCATAAAATGCTATCATATCTTGCTAGTATGTAAACAATCATTTGTATTATTTACGCTGTTACACTGGAAATATGATGTATAAAGGTGATGGCCCCTAGCAAATGAGATAGCACAAATACTACAGATAACTATGAGGGAAAGAATTAACCGGCCTGGGAGGTACATACAAGTACCGCCTACCATCTAATGAAGATAACGCGAATTGAATACAACAGATGAACACCGGTAACCGAACGTTTCTGAAATACAAAATACTCACTTAAAACAAATTAAAATTAGGTTTTATTACAGAAAAAGCTTGACCGAACTTGAAGATTTAATCAAACAGGAAATGGCAACAATCGGTTGTGTGCTGCTGGAAAGCGAATGCGCAGTATATTAAACTGCATTCAAGATAGTGAATTTCTTTGAAACTCTTAGGATGTATTTTAAATAGCATGTAAATACAGAGATTTTTCTGAAGTAAAACTTAATTTTCATAAAAAAATCAGTAAATCAAATACATTTCAAAAATATCCGGTCTCAGTCGGTCACTCTCTATAGGTTACCGTAGACGTTTTATGGGTTTTGTGTTATCTACGTCATTGCATCATTTCAGATGCAAGCTTTTCATTGATAATATAACATTTAGAAAATAATGATTCACTAATAATAATAATAATAATAAATTTTATTGTCAAAAAAGCAGTACAAACTGCATATGACCACGTGGAGGACAATAAACTAATTTACTCTCCGGAAGCAAGCAAGGGACCGTCTATTAAAATTTTTCGAATTTAGATAAGTTAAATAACAACTGAATGGTTAATACTTCAAGCATGAAGTAATATAAGAACAGAAGGGGAAAGCATGGAGTACATCTGAATGAAAAAAATTAAGCACCTTCATCTAACCAACCTCATTGAGGGAGTGTCCGTCCCATCCGCGTTATCACTTATTTGAGTGACCACGAGAAAATGTTTTACATGAATAAGTTATGGAATTGTTCGGTGTGTTAGCAGACAAAAGTTAAAACTCATCACTCTTTGTTTTCTCATTCTTTAATAAAAGAATAGAGAAAAGTGTCATAGTACACCCGTAAGTTCAAAACTTCTTTATAGATATTATAACCTGATGGTGGTAACATTGCGACTTTCATGCTATACGAAACTCTCAGCCTTACTGCGACTGACATACGACGTACATTTTTCTTTCCATCAGGATGGGGTATAAAACTACGAAAACGATGCGTCATTCTCACAAATTATCGCTCGAGTCGTGTGGCGCCTTCAAATATGCAACTCTTTCGCACTAGTAAGTGTGACGGGTTTCATCACATTCCGAATCAGGAAACATGACAGTGACAATTGAAAAAGTGACAAGTGACAGTCGCAAAACCGTAATTTATCAGAACTTAAGGGTGAAAGATGACACCTCTATTTTATTAAAAATAGGAAAACTGTAAGTGCGATTAACTTAAAAATTTGTTTGCTAACACACCGAGCAATTTCCTGCACATACACAAAGATATAAGGAAACTTATGCAATATCACTAGAATAGATTCTATAACACTGAAAAAAAAATACACAATGACATTGGGAAACATACTGAAAAACTTGAACACAAACATATATCACAAGGAATTTTCGTTTTACGAAGTGAAAATGGCAGCAACGTACTCGCGAAATCGCTCAATTCGCACTATCGCTAGGCAGTTGGCTATAGCGAGAATTTGAACTATTAAATAGTAGTCACTCAAGGTTAGTACAAGATATCACTAATATCATCGCTATCTGTTATATAGCGATCGAAACCCAGCTCTCCCACGACGTGGTTCAGTTGTCAACCACCACCCCAGCTTGTGCACAAATTTCTTGTAATCTAATTCCATTATGACATTACGTTCGGTAATCAGTTGTTGCTCGATTAACATAGTATTATTAAGGTACTGCAAATGGGCGGATATGTTCCTGTGGCAGAATATAAGAAAATAAAATATATACAAATAATACATATTTGATCAATAAATGAAGTTAAACTGTTAATTGAAGTTAAAAATTTTAAAATATATGATTTAACCCATATTAAAATATTAAATGTAAATACATGAGGCTATGAAACGACTAAAAACTGAACTGAAATTAAAATTGCTAAATATACGATTAGTTAAGATAAAGAATGAAAGGTTAATATTACTCCATGCTGTTGCACTGATCTTGACTTCTGCATAAATTTTTGTGGACTTCTTTGATGATAGTAATAACGGAATGGTTAAACCAGTATTTGCGTCATTAACTTTCTCTCTTTAAGGGATACTATAACATAAAAGTAGTTACAGGAACTCCTCCTAGGCGTTATCACTGGTAAAACGACATTAGGGCCCCCTCAAGGTGGAATTGCGCAAATGCCACAGTTTCCTCTCCTGTTGTTAAAATAAATTTAATAAATTTATTGTCAAAAAACAGTACAGACTGCGTATTACCACGTGGAGGAAATAAAACTAATTTACTCTCCGGAAGCAAGCAAGGGACCATTCCATCAATTCCGATCAAGGGCCCTAAGGCTGAGGCGGATTCAAAAATTTCAGCAAAAGTTCCTAGATAAGATAAAAAGTTAGCTGCAAGTTATAATACATATATAATGTCAATATGTTTGTAATTTAACGCAAATATGTTTGTAAATTTACATGTACAAGTTATTATCGAACTATAGATTATTCTGAGTATAGTGTTTAAAAATCATAAGAGTTGAAAAAACACTAAATTCACGATTTATTGTTACAATAAACACGCCCCTAGACAAAGCCTAGAGAACCTGTATAAGAAATCCGCCTCTACCCGAAGGAAAAACGGAGAAAAACCCGGGCCAGGATGGGGCTACAGAATTAATGTACACAACCGTGCCAAAGTTGAGTACACATAAAACTAAATTAATATGAGCCATACGGCAACACAATCATGCAAGAAAATAGTTTTTGAAATTGTTATAAGTTATTTAAAAAGTGCTACAGCAATGGCGTGATAAAGTACAAGACGAATTTAACTTTTATTAAAATCAATAAATTCTTTTACAGTGTAGAAGCACTGGTGCAGGAGGTAGTTTTTAACCGCGGATTTGAAGATATTCAATTTCATAATGTCTTTTATATTCTTGGGCAGGGAATTATATAGAACGATTCCCGAATGATAAGGTCCTTTTTGGCAAAGAGTGGTTGACACTCTAGGGCGATGAATATTACTACTATTGCGTGTATAGTGTTCGTGAACGAGACTGTTTCGTATAAAGAAAGGGTGGCACTTCAGTAATTCGGTCTTAACAAACACGACTGTTTCATAAATATAAATGCAGGGAAGTGTTAATATATTTAATTCCTTGAATAAAGGTTTACAAGAGTTTCGGGGGTGAGATTTACAAATTATCCGAACTATCCTCTTCTGAATTCTGAAAGTTTAAATACTCTGACAGGATTTACCCCAGAAGGTAATGCCGTAACGTAAATGGGAGTAAACGTTTGTAAAATATACGCAACGGGAAATACGTAGACTAACTGCGTTAACTAAGTTTCGGAATCCGTAACACAATTTGCTTAATTGGGAATTAAGATTGTCAATGTGACAATTCCATTTGAGGTTGTCTTGAATATGGAGACCTAAGAATTTTGTATTCGTAACAGTTTTTAATTGTGTTCCGTTTAAAGAAAGAGAAACCTGGGGTGAAGATTTTGTGATACTATTGTGAAATGACATAGACTCTGTTTTGTCAGTGTTTACAGTGAGACGATTTGCATGGAACCAAGTCGAAAGGTTAGACAAAACTTTTTGAGCATTGGCGTGTTTACATAGTAAATTAGTGTCATCAGCAAAAAGAACCATTTTGCAATCTGATGTGGATGATGACATGTCGTTCACATACAATAAAAAGAGTATAGGGCCGAGAATTGATCCTTGGGGTACTCCGCAAGTAAGTGGCTTTGTTTCTGAAAGACAACGCTCAAGTATTTTATTTTTAGTATAGGATATTTCTACTTGTTGATATCTATCTTTTAAATAAGAAGTTAGCCATTGATGTGGAAGTCCACGAATGCCTAAAGAATGCAATTTGGTAAGGAGAATTCCGTGATCGATGACATCGAATGCTTTGGATAAGTCAAGAAAAACACCCTGAGGATTTTCTCCACGGTCAAGAGATGTGGTAACTTCGTTTAAGAAGGAAAATATGGCGCTTGTAGTGGAAAAGGATTTTCTAAAACCGTGTTGATCATTAGAGAGAATGTTATTTTTTGATAAAAAATCTAGAAGACANTCCAATATTAAGTTTGTTACCTTTCTTGTGTAAAGGTTTCACTTTAGCTCTCTTAAATATTTTAGGAAACACCCCTTCCAATAAAGAACTATTAAAAATATTTTTGAGTGGATTTAATACAGTGTGGGACGAAAATTTAACAATGAACTCAGGTATATTATCTACGCCTGTTGAAAATTTGTTTTTTAATAAGCTGATGATTCTCATGACTTCACTGGCGTTAGTTTCGGAAGTGAACATAGAATTGGGTATGTGGGTGGTAATAATTGGAGGACATTGATTTGGATATATTGAGTTCGTTATTTTACCAACTTCTGAGAAGTGAGAATTAAACAAACTTGCGATGTCCTGAGGATTTGACACGATCTTGCCATCGTTTAGTAAAGAAACATTTTCTTCGCGATTTTCAGAAGTTCACGTGTAATTGTTAACAATATTCCACATGGATTTCATCCGGTTGTTCGATTTTAGTATATGCCTTTCGTTTTCCATAACTTTAGCTGCATAGACTACTTTTCGGAGAATAGTCTTATATTTACGAAAATAATTATGGAATTCGGGTGGTTGGTTATAGCGTTTTGAAAGATAATATAAACGGCGTTTGTTTTTGGAAGAAATCCTTATCCCTTGGGTTATCCATCTATTCCATTTCTTTGTGTTAATTAACTTGAGTTTAATGGGAAAGCTAGAGTTGTAATGTTTTAGGAATATTGAGATAAATACATTGAATTTGTTGTCGGTGTTTTGGCCATTGTAAACATCTTTCCATGTTTCTTCACGCAAATAATTTATAAATATGGATTTATTTATGTCATTAAACTCTCTTGTAAATTTGTAAAGGATTTTAAGCGGTTTTAGTTTATTATTAATAGTCAATACTTGAGCAAGGTGATCACTGTATCCGGCGATAAACACTTCAGAGAGATACGAGATTCCATTGTTGACTATAATTTGATCTAGCAATGTTTGAGATGAGCCGGAGAGGCGAGTGGGGTCATTTATCGTAGTAATAAGGTTGAAGGAGTCGATAAGATTCTTGAATCGATTAACTGGTGAATGTGCAGAGTCGGATGTACTCAAGAAATCGATATTGAAATCACCACATATAACGATAGATTTAGTAGATTTATGTGCGATATGTTCTAAAACATTTTCGAAGTTCCGAAAAAATATGTCAAGATCTGATTGAGGAGGTCTATAAATACACAAAACAACAATACCGGTGTCGGTCAGTTCAACTGCAGAAATTTCGAACACACTATCTACGCAGAAGTTCTCGTAGCCTGTCAGTGGAGAAGCAAGCCCTTGCTTGCTTCCGGAGAGTAAATTAGTTTTTTTCCTCCACGTGGTCATACGCAGTTTGTACTGTTTTTTGACAATAAATTTATTAAAATTTATTAGATAAAATATCATTATAAACGTAGATACACGTACCTCCGTGGGGATTTTTGCCTTTAAAATTTTGCCGACAGTAAGAACTTGCTAAATAATAATTAGAAATAGCAGTATCGTTGATGTTGTTAGTTGAAAGCCAATGCTCTGTGAGGCATAGCAAATCGAATCGATTTTCGTGTACCAGAATTTCAATGTCTGTCAATTTGTTTGAAAGGGATTGGACATTATGATGAAATATAATTATTTTATTTTCGCAAAGAGTTTGTGACTCACGAGAAATGGAATCGACGTTAGATTGTGGAGAGGAATTTGAAATTGGTACAGCTTCTAGTTCCGGATGAAGCTCGCACACAGCACCTGAACGCGATTGTCACCTTCGAGTACCACATCGTACTCCTGAGCGCAAGTTGTAACGGTGTATGGGGGCGACAGGAGAAATAGATGTTGACATGCGATATGAGGAAGCAGTAGGTGAAAGAACGGGGACAGGAGAAGAAATGGGTGTGGAGATAGGAAGAGGGAATGGTGATGAGGTAGGAGCAGAGGGAGGTGGAGGAGATGAGGTAGAAGTAGAGGGAGGTGGAGGAGGAGATGAGGTACGTGCAGGAGGAGGTAATGGAGGAGGTGGATGATGTGAGGTCAGATGTGAAGCTAGGAGAGAACCGAAGTGCTGTTTCCCAGACGGTTTCAGGTGTAAACCGTGCTGGGTAAAGTCCTTGGCAGTCAGGTGTGGTTGCAAATCAAAAAATGTGATTTTTGTGTCTGCCAGGTGATGTTTTAGGGAGATGTTTGCCAGGTTAATTTCGTGGTTTATTTGTGGAACGTTGAAGCGTGGAGGCAGGCTAGAGAGCACTATGTTTGTGTGCAGGGAGGCCATTTTTAGTTTCTGTAGATGTTCAGACGCGTTGAAATGTCCACTCAAGTTAATATCGTTCTGCCCACCTATGATGATTACTGTGTCCCGCTCAGTGAGTTTTTTAGTGTAAGTGTCCAGTTCTCGAATAACTTCAGCCAAACGAGCGTTTGGCTTAAAGAAACCGGAGACTGAGAACTGGCTAGGAAGAAATCCACGCAATACGGAGGACATCTGACGACCGTGCGAATCAGCTAATATGAGCACGTTTGATTACTGCGTGGAAGTGTTGGTATAATCTCTGGATAGCACTACTTTACGTGGTTTTGGGCGGCTGTGCTTACCAGTGCGTGGTGTGTGAACAGGTCTGGGTACTGGACGGGAGGGTAACCGAGTAGGTAAGGGAGGAAACAGGGACATGTCATCTAACACACTAAACCTATTCTGAGTGAAGTGTTGGGGTGGTGCATGAGTCGTTGGTCTAACCAGGTGGTAGCAGTTGAAAGGACGGCGAGAATTCCTAACTGTAGTCCAACCGCCGATCGTTTTCTTATTGATTTCTTCCAGCGCACTGATTCGTGTGTCAATATAATGTACCAAGTTATTGTACGCCTTCTGAAGATCAGCTTTGAATGAGTTGAGGAATGCGATATTACTTCATGCTTTAAGTATGTAACATAGATAATCACTAAATTTTCCGGATATCTAAAAGTAATAAATATAGTAACGACCCAACTGACAAGAAACATCATTTATTTCACATACTACACTCACATAAATATTATATTGGACAGAACAAACGTAATTTGAAGACTGTGATAGACAAACATGATAGAAACATTAAATCAGAAGCGTAATATTGTGTCAAAACATAGAAGATGCAATGATCATGTTATGGATTGGGATAATTTAGACATTTAAGATTAAGAGAGGAATTATTTTAAAAGATGCATCTTTGAGTTGTTATTTATTAAACGCATCAATAATACTTTAAAATTGCAAATCGATACTTATTGAGTTAATATGAAGTTTTAAGTAAAGTGTTGTTTACCTTGTTACTTGTACTTCTGTTGTTCTGGCTGTTGGCACCGCTTGTCGTTTTCTCTAAGATTCTTTTTGAAGTATAAATTTCCTTGGTGTTATGCATGATGGTTTTCAGAATGAGTATTCATATTGAGTTATGCCGAATGACCTACATAATTAAAAATAATAATACATATTTCAATATATGTGTATCTGGTAAAGACTTGGATCAAAAAGTCGAATTTAGTTCCTATTAATATTTCAGAATTAACTTTAAACATGGTAAAAATAGACACATATCATCGATTAGTTCAAATTTCTTCAATATTCTGCATTTATTTCTAATATCTCTTCTATGGTTTCTTGACGTAATAAGACTACCATTTCCCGTCAGCAGAAAGGAATATCTTTTCTCTCTATATTCTTCTCTTTTTAGTGTATTGTCCTTTACGTGATATACTGCGCGCGGGAAACGATATTGAACCCCGAAAACTAAAAATGTATTTGAAAATGAATTAACACTCTCATTTAACAAAATAATTTTATATCTCTCGTGCGGACAAGGAAATAATCTCGAAACAAAGGTCAACAAAATTCCGGTTCGAACTCAACAGAAGAAAAGCAAAATTTAATTACGGACGATTGTCCACGTCCTTTTCTTTAAAATATGCAACTAATACTATTTATTTAGTTCTTTCCCGGTCAATATGTCTTCCAAATAGTTAAATACTGCATCATAGGTCCTTAATTGGAGTGTTAAAAATATTGTGATATTTTTCTTGTCCCAACCACTGGGGTCTTTATTAGTTGCAACAAATATCACAATATAACTTGTGAACTATACAATTCAAGTCACATTATATATTTAACTATTCTAGATAAAAAATTACATAAATATTAGAATGGTCAATTAAATATCTCATAACTAAATCCCTGACTTTTTTCGTCTATCTGTCCAAATTCCCTAAATCAGTTAAAATTAACACTCTTATCCTATGGTTCGAAAACTGACACTATCTCAAATTATTAAACATACTTTAAAGGGCAATCCTGTGACAAGAGCATGAGTAGTAGGCATTATTAAACAAGTAATACAATTTTAAAGTAAATTAGTCACACTAAAAATCTGAATACAAGGAAAATAAAAGGTACAAAGCTACCAGAAAAAGAAGTACACACAATTTCCAAATATTTAATTTAACTTTTTTATCTCATAGCTCATCGCCAAAGATAGGAGAAAACTACAACTCTTCGATTACTCTTTGATATAGGTCCTTCAAAAAGAAAACTAGAAAATTTCACCGGATGGTCTGTTTTCCCAACCAAAATTGAAAATTCCTGACTTTTCCTGGCCGTAATACATTCCTGAATCCTCCCTTGATTTCCGACCGGTAGACACACTGCCGTCATCCGGCAATTAAGATGACGAAATCGTTGATCTCCACTGATCCATAAAAAATTGTGAGGATGTCTGACCAGGAATATTTCTCCGTCAGAGGAGGAATTTACCCCCATCTAGAAGAATCATTGAAGAAACTCCTGAAACCATGTGAAAACCACAGACATGAAAGCGCCAACCGGAATAATAGACCACCATCGTTACGAAATTGAGCAAAGCTCATGGCCAATGTGACACCGTATGTTGCCATATACTGTGACATCCACCGTTGCCATATAAATATTTACTATGACGTAGTCGCTAGTGCACCTACCACGTCACTAGTCAGGGATTCGTTGTTCTCGCTGCCACCAATCCAGTTTCCCGGATAATTAAACACAGAGTGAATAATTTAACACATTTGTGGGAACGTACCCTTCCCACATATCATACGATGCACGCCATACATACGCTCCTCATAATGCCCACGCCCCATCAACCAGCTCGCACGCATAAAAGTAGTTGATGATACCNTGATATATGTTATTTTCACACAAGATTTGGCAGTGACGCGAAACGGTGCCTACAGCCCTGCAATTTTCAAAAAAACTTGGAAAGCCGCCCTCCAGCTTAAAGTTGAAGGGCGGTGTGCACGCATGCGATTCCAAGGTTAGCTTTTGCAACAGATTGATGGGGAAACGCCCCTACATATACGAGAGAAGTACCGGCCTACATTTCCTCATTGATTCGGGCTCAGACGTCTCAATATTTCCAAGGAAACATTGGAAAACAAATACGACCCCCACCGGACTTATTTTAAATGCGGCCAACTCCACGGACATCAAAACCTACGGAACTGCCCATCTAAAACTTAACCTCTCCCTTCGCCGTGAATATGCATGGAACTTTATAGTGGCTGAAGTACAGGACCCCATTTTAGGTGCAGATTTCCTGTCGCACTACGAACTAGTCTTAGACTGCGGAACCCGAAAACTAAGCGACCGTTTAACAGGAATCTCGACACATACGAAATTCAACGCATGCAAATGCACAGAAATTAAAATAAAGCAAATCCAAAATAACGATTTTGCCGACATCATCAATAGGTTCCCGGACTTAACAAAACCATCTGGAAAATTTTGCACGCGTCCCAACACTATGCATCATATACCGACCACAGAAGGTCCGCCGGTCACATGTAGACCGCGACGTTTAACACCAGAAAAACTAAAGATAGTACGATGTGAATTTGAAAACTTGGTCCGAGCCGGCATTGTGCGACACTCCCGCAGCCCTTGGGGATCACCACTCCACTTAGTCAAAAAACCGGATGGTAGCTATCGCCCATGCGGAGACTACCGGAGACTTAATGACCGGACAGTGCCGGATGCGTATCCCATGCATCATATACACGATTTTGCGAATAACCTTGCGGGATCTAAAATTTTCTCAAAGATAGACCTGGTTAAGGCTTATCATCAAATACCGGTAAACTCGGCTGACATTGAGAAAACAGCAATTATCACACCCATTGGCTCCTTTGAGTATCTCCAAATGCCTTTCGGTTTAAAGAGTAGTGCACAAACGTTTCAACGCTTTATGGACCAGGTAACCACCGGTCTACCATTTGTGTACACTTATATTGATGATATCCTTGTGTTCAGCAAGAACGCTGTCGAACACAAACATCACCTTGAGACGCTGTTCCAGAGGCTACGAGAGCATGAAATTGTAGTCAACATGCAAAAATCAACCTTCGGCGTCAACGAACTAACATTCCTTGGTTATACAATCGACGCCAAGGGCATCAGCCCGCCAGCGGACCGTGTCGCCGCGCTCCGCGCTATGGAACGACCCACCACCGTAAAAGGTATGCGGCGATTCCTTGGCGTCCTAAATTTTTACAGGAGATTTATTCCCAAAGCAGCAGTGCCTCAGGCTGCCCTCGTCGATGCTATCTCCGGCGGCAGAAAAGACGGGACCAAACCACTTCCTTGGACCGAGGTNCCCTCGTCGATGCTATCTCCGGCGGCAGAAAAGACGGGACCAAACCATTTCCTTGGACCGAGGCCCTGGACGCAGCCTTCATGAACTGCAAGGAAAGCCTGGCGAACGCGGTAACTTTGGTGCACCCACGCAGCGACGCACCGTTGGCATTATTCACCGACGCGTCCGCGACACACGTGGGGTCGTGTCTACAACAACAGGTAGACCTAGAATGGGAACCCCTCTCATTCTACAGTAAAAAACTGACCGCGAAGCAAAGTACCATGCCTGCTTACTACCGTGAACTCTTAGCAATCTACGAATGCGTGCAACATTTTAGACATTGGTTTGAGGGATTTCGAATTACCATCTATACAGACCATAAACCTTTAATCCATGCCTTCCGCCAGAAGCGAGAGAAATTACCCCCGCAACAGCTCAACCAGCTGCAATTTATAGCGCAATTTTCTACCGACATACGGCATATCAAAGGTAACGAAAACATCGTTGCCGACGCACTGTCACGCGTCGAGATGATTACATTGCTCGAAGACACCTCTAAATTTGCCCAGCTGCAACTCGAGGACCCCGAAATCCAACAACAAATAAACTTGAAACCACAATTGTATAATAAGGAAACAATCCCAAATTCGGATCTAACTTTAATCTGTAAGGCAGGTCGCCCCCTCATACCAATTAACTTTCGAAAAAAGATCTTCGACGAAATTCACAACCTGTCGCACCCAGGCCGCAAAGCTACGGCGCGATTAATAAAAGACAGGTACTTTTGGCCCAGTATCAACCAAGACATAAAAAATTGGACGGCTACCTGCTCAAAATGCCAAAAAAATAAAGTCTACCGACACACCATCTCACCACATGGGTCTTTTAAACCACCCGAGGACCGCTTCGACATAATTCACGTAGACATCGTCGGACCGCTACCGTCCTCAGAAGGATACCGTTACGCACTAACAGTTATCGACAGATTCACACGCTTGTCGGAAGTGATTCCCATGACTGACATAACAGCGGAGTAAACCGCTGACGCGCTTCTCCACGGTTGGATCGCCCGGTACGGAGTGCCAACTAAAATCGTTACTGATCAAGGCCGACAATTCGAGAGCCAATTATTCGGCGAAATGATGCAACGGCTCGGCATCAACCGACACCGAACATGCGCGTACCATCCACAAACTAACGGCATGATAGAACGCCTCCACCGTCAACTTAAGGCCGCCCTCATGTCGCACGACACCGGTTGGAGTAGAGCTCTTCCCATAATCATGCTCGGTTTTCGTACCGCGCACCGAGAGGATCTGAACGCCTCGACAGCAGAACTCGTGTTTGGGAAAACACTAACGCTCCCCAGCGATATCTTTCATAAACATAGCAAAGATGATGCACGCCCCACAACGACCTACGTTCAGGAATTAGTACATCATATGCAGCAAATAAAACCAGTGGTACCAAGATTACAAACACAACATCCATTCATTCACAAAGATTTAAAGAGTGCAACGCACGTGTTTCTGCGCAGTAGCCAGTTTAGAAAAACTCTCGTCCCCCCTTACAACGGACCGTACGAGGTACTATCTAAATCCGAGGACAAAAAAACGCTGACGATCAGGATTAACAATAAAAACGTACGCGTGAGCTTGGAACGCACGAAACCAGCTTTCATCACAGCGGACCCAATAAACGTCGCCCAAGTACCACCTCCTGAAAACATCGTCCAACAGGCCGCAGAAGCAACACTAACACCGCCGCCTGGTCACACACGATCAGGACGCAGAATAAAATTCAACGAGAAGCCCGATTTCTATTATTATTGAAAACGAACGCCAATCATTATAACTTGTTACTAATATCTTTCCTTCTCTTTCTATCTCTTCAGAACCAAAACCATCCTACATAGTACTTCTAGCAACACGCAAAACGGTATCTAGTATCTAGCAAAAGCAAGCGTAAGAAACCACCACTACCTTTAAAAAAAAACGTTAAATGTGGAAAATATTTTTATGACACATGGCGATTCTTGTATGTAAGGATGTAAAAAACAAAAACTATTCCTTCTGAGAACCCAGCTGTAAATAAGTACTGTCTGATTATCAAAGGATGGTGGATGTTCAAATCATTACGCACATCATGAACCAAATGCTATAAAACTACGGACCAGAATTAGTGGACCTCTGTATAACCCTTATAAGTATGGATGCATAAACAGAATTAACCTCAGCTATTCTAAATAGAAGAGGAAATTTGAGTTGAAGCAAACATAATTATTGGAATTAACATGTTCAAATCCAACTTCTCCAATTTCCCGGTGCGGCGACCACTCATGAATGCAAATCTAACACTTCCATTTTCTCTTCCAAAAAACTGTCGGAGATGAACAGAATCCTGCGACAAGATGCACATCCCGCGACGAGTCATCCTCGTCCAGCATCCTCATCTCCCGGTCCAGCGCACCCTGACACGCCAGCATCCTCATCTCCTGGTCCCCACATCTTGGTCATCAGCATCCAACGCTCCTAGCATCTTCTCCTAGGCCCAGCATATCCTGCTAGCATCAGCATCTTCGGATAATCCCACGAAGATAACATACAACTCCCACTTTGGACCACGTCCACATCAACCAACTAACCAAGGGCGGCGTCTCGGACAGTTTTTTTCCCAAAGATGTCCTAATTGGACAATGTCTCGCGGATATCCAAACGCTAAATCCAAAAGGCAGGGTTATTTTTTCTCCGAGACGTTCTTCAAAAAGAGGACGATTTCCTCGGGCAACGTTTCTATTTTTATTTTTTCCTTACTAATTTGTTAAAAATTAAAGGTTTAATTTTTCAAAACGTGGAGGAGTGATGTGGGAACGTACCCTTCCCACATATCATACGATGCACGCCATACATACGCTCCTCATAATGCCCACGCCCAATCAACCAGCTCGCACGTATAAAAGTAGTTGATGATACCACTCCATGCTGTTCCAATGAACCAAAAATGCACGCATGCGCCATACATGTTTACGTCCGCCATACGTGTTTATATACTGAACACAGCCTTCTGCATTAAGGACATGGCCAACGAATTCCAAGGCCCGCAAATCTCACACAAGGAACCATAAGCAAACATAAATGCTCTATGCAAACATAAATGCTCTACGTAAATGGATTCTATGCAAAGAACTGCGCACAAATACACGCAGTAGACACATAAATAATCACTTCATAACGACCTCTGCAAGACCCGTCCCTTGAAGGGACGTATCAAGTTTAATATGGCTTAGATTGTCAGATGTCTTTATTCTGAACTCGAGACCCTGACAACCTAATAATCACAATCACGCTACGCCTGGTAGAGTTCACATCGCGGCAATCGCTCACTGAGATGCTACAAGTGAAACATAGCCGAGAATACGTTCCAAGCTGAACCTCGCATATATCCTGGCAGCTGAGATCCTAAATACGCATTCCACGATTCGAGAAGCTCATTCAAGCGATCCCGAAGAGAATATTCGATCCTACGCTGAACTTCAACAACGCTGAAAACCGGAGACTTCATACCAATGAAATACATCTCCAAGCCTCACCAGCACTGAACCAGCGGTCTTCAAGTCCCGACGTCGAGCCTAGCAGATCGACACCGCGGACGCTACACTCCCGGAGGGCAGAACAACGCTGACCGTCGCTGCCCACACCGTTCTTCAAGTGTATAAGTGAGAGATCAAGCCCAAGCGGCACATTAATTACACCGTACGTCATACGGTGTCAATTCTATCATTATTCTAATAAATCGTTACACTTAGAAAATCTAAGTTGAAAGCATTTTTATTTATCTTGTGGAAGAGAAAGTTTGGGTCGCTAATGCAACCAGACCTTCACCCTACGCAACACATTTAATAAAATTAATCTACCTCTGTATCTACAATTTTAACACTTACAATTTATACAAATCGTAACTAACAGTGACTCACAACTACCTGCGAGGTACAGTTCTCCAGATCACATCTCAGTCATCTGTGTACTCCACTCGGAACATCTCAGACGTCTCCGACACCGTCTCTTTTAACACTTCTCTTTTATTGTCTTCATTCTCAGAACACTGAATAATTCTGAGAACACTGAATATTAATATTCTGAGAACACTGAACAATAATATTTCTGAGAACACTGAACATTAATATTTCTGAGAACACTGAATAATTCTGACCAGAAGAGTTAGTTTTCCAGGAAGTAATTTAAATGCATGTTTCGCCGACGTCACAGCCAAGAACACATATATTGATGTTCGAGGAATCAGTAAAGCAAAGGAGAAGTGCACCGGCTTCGGAATCTTACCATGAAAAGAAATGTTGAGATGGGCAGATAAAATTGTGTATTTTCAAGCTTATTCGGCAGCGCAAGACCAAGTGTCATAGGGATAAACGGAAAAAATAGTCATGAAAACTACACAATTGAGTTGGAGAAAGGATTTTTCATAACAGTTCAACATTCAGAATAACGCCTAAACCAACTCGGCCTGCTGTAAAATGAGAAGCGGGTCTATCCTGGGATTAAATTTTTGTACACGAAATGGAATTTTTTTCTCCCGATACTTAGTGGACTTGTATGTACACGACCCTCCCATACCGTAAGATGATCGTAAGATAATCGTGCCCAAAATTTTGGGATGTCTGGGGAGGCTGGTCGGAAACGAAATCACGTGGCGAACGAGTTTGTTTCCAGTGCCATACAAACGTAGGGCAATAAGACAAGGTGCACCATTGCGCATCGAGATGGAGGGGACGGTGGTAAGCCAATGAAATGCAAGACATTTTTTGTGAGGAAAAGTAGAATGTATATAATATGACAGTGTTATAGGCATGAGGTGATATCCTAACACGCCCACTCCGTAAAATGTCTTCAATATGATAGGCTTGCTCTGTGCATGAACGAGACGGGCACACCTTGTCTTATTCCCCTCTGCCATACAAATGATTGGGCTAGTGCTTGTGTTATCTTTCGCTAACTTCGAGGTACTACACTGTGAAATATTTCAAATCCTCACCATAGTATCTCAGGTGTCCGTGCCATAACGCTAGTGACGTCCCTAAAATCCGCCAAGTGTTCAAAAGCATTTTTTTTCAATTTGTTAAATCTTACTTTATTTTATACATTATCTTACAATATTCTATCTCAACTAAACCTCGTCTTCAACTATGTCATTCCGGGGTATGCGTTGCTTCTCTTGTTTTCCTATTCTCTGCCATTCTTCTCTTTCTGGGGCGCACCCAACTACCAGTCACTTTTCCTCTTGTCATGTAATACTCCAATCTCCTGCACATAATTCAGTTCAAATAACTCATAATCCTATTTGGTAATTAGGTTTTCTGTCTGAGTTTTATTATTTGTTTCTTCCGCAGCTCTCCCAAAAACCTCCCTCTCTCAAGTCCATACAGTGCACAGTCCCATAATAGGTGGTCTTCTGTCCTCTCCTTGTCCCCCAAAACGAAGTCCATTCTATTCTTTTCAGATTCGACATAGCAATTTCAACCCTTTTTTGTGTCCAGTAATGAATTCCAACAGATTTGGGTTTGGCATAAACCATTTACTATTCTTGTCTAGGTACCTCACATCTTTTACGTGTTCGTAACTCTCTCTTCCTTTACTAGTTTCGTCCCATCGCGTTTTCCAGCCCACTAATAATTCCCTCGTTAATTCATTCTTTCCAGTCGTCCCTTCTAACACCTTTCCATTTACATATGGTTTCTCATTTTTTCATAATCTTCTGTACTTTATTTCCTGTGTATGCAAATTTATTGGCCGTAGCCCTGTCACGACTTCCAGTGCATCAGTGGCAACTCTGCTAAAGTAACCACTCATTTTCAATAAGCTCAAACTTTGTATATTTCTTATCTTCCTTTTAAATGCACATATGCAACACTATGGCCCCAAACTGTACATCCATTACAGTAATTATTTTTATGTTATTAAATAACAGAAACATTTGCCACACCTTCGGGCACATGATTCAGCAATATCTATGTTAGCAGATCCTTGTCAATAGAACCCAATAAGTTCTATAATAATAATATGTATGAAAATGCCGTACTCACACTTTTAGTAGTGATAACACAAGATATAAAGTTTTTTGATAATTACCTTCCAAGTATGCAGGTTATGATTCCATAATTACAATGTACATTGTGATTGATAAAAAAATCCTTTATGTGGAATGATATAGTTGGCAGTATTTTTTTAAAATGATGAACTTCTGATCTTGTATAGGGTTAACTAACAGGAAACTTTAGTCCCATTATTTTAATATCATATTGTAACTTCGAAATAAATATATTACATGAAAGTTTTCTGCCAAAACATCACTATTGTAAGATTAGCACCACTGATACAGTGTGAACAAACGTGTAATTTGTCAATAAAATTATAAACTATTATCAGGCTTATTTTATAACAATATTATTTATTATGTTTGATACATAGTTGCTAAATTATTATTATTATTCCATAGGAACATATTGTTGCGTTTCCGGGGTTTTAAAGTTGACTATTCATGTATTCCAAAGCGAAAAATTTGAGAAAAAATTGGGAAAATAATATCGTTGCTTCCAGTTAAATCTCAAAGTTGTAATATTTACAGTAGTTTATAATCATGGATATTTTTATAATGTGTAAATATCATATTTTTATTAGGTTCCCCAACAGTTATAACACGTCGAAAACAAAAAAATTGAAAAAAATTATTTTTGGAAGGCTGTAACCTGGAAAAGAGATGTCTCAAGGACGAAATTCTATACACATTATCTATGTATAGGCGTGTGTGCACAAGAAGATTTAAGTCTGAAACTTTATCTTTTCATTTAGAAAATTGCTTTCGAAAACACACTAAACACAATGTCAGTAATTTAAAGGCGCTAGACCACACCAATATTATGATATTAAAGCTTACGTAAACGCTACATATACCAAAAACTGTGCGCGTAGAAGAACGAAAATGACCGCCATTTTTTAACCATATGGTTCCAGCAAGTGTCCGATCGCGTTTCGGATCGTGGACTGAATTTACATTGTCCGTGCTGTACATTACATTGAGATAATGTTGTCTGTAATTGGGTCACTTGTTGGGTTAAGTTGTCCAAGGTTTGTATAATATATTTCATTACAGAATCTGCAGTTGCTGTCGTGTTACTCATTGCGTCGGAAAGAACAGGAGTATTAACATGAGCGGCTGCTACTGTTTCTGTAGTGACTACTACCTCATGAGTGCTCGTTATGTCAAGAATTTTAACAGGAATATCCGGTGTAATATAAGTAGCTTCCACGATATTAGAAGTGGGGAATGCTGCAGCAATTCTGTCGGCGAGTTCGCCTTGTTCTGACAGGTAACTTCCATATCCCAGAGCCAAGATAGCTCGAATTTTACCTGGTAAGGCTTTTAGCCATATTTCTGCCAAAAACGAGTTATCTTGTCGTTCGGTTCCAGCAAGATTCTTCTGATGACTAAGTAATTGGGAGGGAATACGATCGCCGATGGTCTCCATTGATAAGATTTCGTCAGAGTTAGTTCTTTGCGGGTTAGCGAACCGATTAATTAGGAGCTGTTTCAAATTACTGTATACGTTACTGTGCTGTTAGGCATCAGTAATGCAGTGTCAATGTCATTGATTACTGTGGTATGCATACCACTAGATTGTATTTGCCGCCGTCGCAGCAGCTATCGGGACAGCTCGGGCCGCCCCGGCCGACGTCGTGCCGGGCGCGCTCAAGCGGAGCGAGCGAATGAGGAGCCTCTCCTTCCCCACCAGACGGCCGGCGCAGGAACTCGCCATCCGGCCTGCGGTTCACCGCCACCACCGCCTCAGGGAGGCGGATATATAAGGGCGGCGGAATGGCACTACATTGAAGAGTGAAGCGGAGCAAGCAGAGAGAGAGTTACGAGCCACGACGATCTACAAGCCTTATCAACGACCACAACCACGCAGCTATCGACTTTGGATCACTCTCACGGAACACCGGAATATTGCACTGCTAGAACTCTTGAATAACGACACTGCTACGCTTTTGGTATTTTCTGTAGTCCGCTTGGCCCGGACATAATTGTTCGCTGTAACAATTACGGCAAGTTGTTGAGTTTTACCTTGTTCTTGTTGATTCGTTCCCTGACGGGACACAACGAGTTAACTGGCGACGAGGATAAAAGTACTGGTATTAACGAGCTGTGTATTTGGATTCCATGGAGCAGCTAGGGCAAGTGATCGCCACGCTGCAACAACAACAGCAGAAACAGTGGGAAGTAATCTCGGCAGCACTAGCAGCTTTGAAGCGGGAAACACCTTCACTTCCGAGTCTGCCTCCGTTCGAGCAGTTCTGTGAAACAACGGAGCATTGGAGCGAATATAGTCTTAAGTTGGACCAACACTTCGTTTGCCACGGAGTAGAGGACGAGGCTCGTAAAAGAGCGTTCCTAATTGCTAACGTAGGGAATACCACGTGCGCTCTGCTCAGAAAACTCAGCCCAGAGATGGATCTCACACAAGTAGCATACGGCGAACTCAAAAGCAGGCTAGACAGGCATTACGGTCAGCAACTACATGTCGTAGCAGCGAGATTTAAATTTTTTTCATGTCGTTTGAAAATTGGCCAAACTCACGCTGAGCGGATTACGGATCTCAGAGGAATTGCAAAGCAATGCAAATTCACTTGTAACTTGGCGAGCTGTCAAGCTCCATACGTAGAATCTCTAATTCGAGATGTAGTAGTGATGTTTACGCCGGAAGAGAAAATCAGACTAGAAGCGCTGCGTCACAGCGACCCCAGTCTGGAAGAGATTCAAAGGTTAGCCACAACGTTAGGCAAAGATAGAAACTTTCAACGTTCAAGATTCTACAACTAGGGAAATGGGAATTCAACCAGCTGCGTCCCGTAGACAAACGTCCGGCGGGAATCGGGCTAGCGATAAAAGTTACGTACGTAACAAGCTGCCATCGTGCAGAAACTGCTTTCGTTCTCACGAACACAGTAACTGCCGTTTCCAGAGGTCGGTGTGCCGGAAGTGCGGGAAGAAGGGGAATATCGCCGAAGTGTGTCGCAGCAAAAGTACGTCAATCGCGGAGACTATGGAAGTGGGAATGGTAGAATCCCGCCCTATTAACGCGGTAGTAACTCCTACGCATGAGAACAAGATAGTAGTCAATCTCAGAATTGGAGAATTGCAACTCCCATTTCAATTGGACACTGGGGCCGGAGCTACCCTCATTAACCTCAGCAGTTATAAGGCAAGAGGTTCTCCACCTTGCAAGCCATGAAATAAAAGATTGCATGCGTATGGCAAGCAAGAAATTATAATACAAGGAGATATTGTAATTCCAGTTGCGTACAAGTCAGTTAGGGTCAAATTATTAATGGTCGTGGTCGACAGATTCGACACTAATAACATATTAGGTCTGGATAGTTTCCAGAAATTGGGATTCTCTATTCATTACATCAACGCAATTAGCTCGAGGGCGGATGAAGCAAGCACGCAAGCTTGTAAACTGTTGGAGCAGTTCCCGGAAGTCACAGCGCCTGGTTTGGGGAAATGCACCAAGTTCGCGGCGCATCTGACGTTGCAAGAAAATAACCGTCCGAGGTTTTTCAAGGCACGACCGGTTCCTATATCTATTAAGGAAGAACTCAAGAAGGAAATAGAAAGATTTGAGGAACAAGGTGTGTTAGAGAAGATTAACAGAAGTAAATGGGCAACGCCACTGGTCATCATTAAGAAGAAGAACAATGGATTGAGAGTCTGTGGCGACTTCAAGTCAACAGTAAATCCTCATTTAATGGTAGATCAATTTCCCATTCCACGGCCGGAAGAATTATTTCAGCAACTAGCAGGAGGGCAACGATTTTCCAAAATAGACCTCAAAGATGCCTACCTACAAATCCCGCTAGATCAGAACTCAACAAAGTTAACGGTAGCCAACACCCCTTGGGGGTTGTACCAATACAACAGGCTACCCTTCGGAGTGGCATCAGCGGCATCAATCTTCCAAAGATGTCAGGAGAGTTTGACATCACAGGTTCCAGACTGTACAAATTATCTCGACGATATCGTGGTGACGGGCAAGTCCGAAGAAGAACATCTAAACAATCTCAAGTTTCTGTTTCAGACGTTGCAGGAGTGGGGCCTGAAAGTGAATTGGAATAAATGCAAATTTTTCCAGCCAACATCAAATTTTTAGGCCACATACTAGATGCAGAGGCCTCGTAGTTGTTCGACCTACCCAGGACAACGTACTGGCGATTCAACACTTACCCGTACCCCAGAACATCAAGCAGTTGGAGTCGTTCATTGGAAAAATAAATGATTATGGAAAG
>NNCF01131415.1:748753-771926 GCA_002313205.1 Laupala kohalensis | reverse complement strand
GCATTCCAGCAGTTGAAACAAGAGTTGCTCAACACAGTGAAGTTACAACACTTCACAACGAACAGAATTACAACCATCGCAGCCGACGCTTCGGACGGTATCGGGGCAGTCCTATCTCAGAAGGATGAGAACGGGCTGGAACATCCAGTAGCGTTCGCCTCCAAGTCTCTGAACATACATCAGAAGAATTATTCCCAAATAGAAAAAGAAGCACTGGCAATTGTATTCGCGATGCGAAAGTTCCATGAGTACTTATACGGGCATAAGTTCGTTATCATAACAAACCACAAGCCGCTGGTAACCTTATTTAACCCAGCGACAAAGTTGCCAGAAATGACATCGCGTAAATTGCAAAGGTGAGCTTTGTTCTTATCCGACTACAACTATTCTATAGTTTTCAGATCCACATCGCAGCACGCAAACGCGGACGCCCTGTCGCGCTTGCCAATGGGTCCGGATGTCGCATCCAACACGCTGGACATAGCCTGCCTGCAATTTGACGCGTTAAACGAGGAAAGACAAACCTGTTTTCCGGTCAAAACAACAGCCATAGATTCCGCCACTGGAAGCGACGCAACCTTACAACAAGTAAGGGAGTTCATCCAAAACGGATGGCCAGCTTCTATCAAGGCTCATACCAATCTTACAACATGGCACAAGCTTAAAGACAGGTTAACAGTAGTTAACAGTGTTGCTCAGTACGGCACTAGGGAATAGAGTAGTAATTCGGAAGATGTTAAGAGAGCCAGTTTTAGAGTTATTGCACCAGGGGCATTGTGGCATAGTACGCACGAAGCAACTAGCCAGGCAGCATTGTTATTGGCCTGGCATAGACCGGGACATCGAAGCATGGATACGAAGTTGTAATGCGTGCCAGGTAAATCAGGCAGCACCTCCAGGGCATTTGAGTAGTTGGCCGGCACCAAACGAACCATGGGAAAGGCTTCATGTCGACTACGCGGGACCATTTCTGGGAGAAATGTTGCTAGTTGTAGTCGACGCATTATCAAATTTCCCATATATTACAGCTATCAGGACGGCCAACACATCATCTACAATAGCAGCCTTACAGCGCAGTTTTGCGATAGAAGGCTTGCCCAGGACGGTAGTGTCAGACAACGGCACGCAGTTCACATGCACTCAGTTTGCAGATTTTTGTCGCAGGAACGGGATCCAACATGCGTTGGCGCCTCCGTTCCACCCGCAGTCCAATGAGGAAGCGGAGAGGCTGGTTCAGACGTTTATGCAGTCGATGAAGAAAGCAAAGGACGCGGGCGTACCGAAAGAAGAGGCACTGCTCAGCATGCTGTCCACGTACCGGGCCATGCCGGGCACATGAGGGAAGAGCCCCGTCCAGCTTCTTCACGGAAGAAAACCGCGGTCATTACTATCATTGATGACTCCTACGGAGGAACAAACACATGAGTCCATTGGAAAGTATGCAGTCGGATGCAAAGTATACGTTAGGACCTTTAAGGATAACCCTAAATGGGCACCTGGAGTAGTAACCAAAAAATAGGATCAAGAATCTATTTAGTACGCACCACCTTCAGGACAGTACGAAGACACCAGGACCAAATTAGGGGAGGGTCTATCGACCATGAAGTTGATCGCGCACAAGTTCCCCAGGACATACGCAAAGAGCTTTGAGTGAGTTAATTAGTTCACCTCCTTTACAGAACACCGTGATATGGGAGCCACAACCATCCACACCACACGAGGAGAGCAGCCCACCTCCAGCGGCTGCAGTTAGCGAGCAGATGGTGAGCCCACCACCTCTCCCGCAGCAGGCTCCCCCAGAGCAACCAACGCAGGAACGAGTGCTCAGGAGGAGTAACAGGCTGCGGCGCCGGCACCGTCCGTACCGCAGCAAATAGGAAGGAAGGATGTGGTATGCGTACCACTAGATTGTATTTGCCGCCGTCGCAGCAGCTATCGGGACAGCTCGGGCCGCCCCGGCCGACGTCGTGCCGGGCGCGCTCAAGCGGAGCGAGCGAATGAGGAGCCTCTCCTTCCCCACCAGACGGCCGGCGCAGGAACTCGCCATCCGGCCTGCGGTTCACCGCCACCACCGCCTCAGGGAGGCGGATATATAAGGGCGGCGGAATGGCACTACATTGAAGAGTGAAGCGGAGCAAGCAGAGAGAGAGTTACGAGCCACGACGATCTACAAGCCTTATCAACGACCACAACCACGCAGCTATCGACTTTGGATCACTCTCACGGAACACCGGAATATTGCACTGCTAGAACTCTTGAATAACGACACTGCTACGCATTTGGTATTTTCTGTAGTCCGCTTGGCCCGGACATAATTGTTCGCTGTAACAATTACGGCAATAAAACCCGTTGAGTTTTACCTTGTTCTTGTTGATTCGTTCCCTGACGGGACACGACAATTACAGAGTTATCTAGACCAGGAATAACCGTTATGTGTTTATAGAAAGAAGAGTGCATTCCACTCCCGTTAAATCGAGCTTCAGCATACTTAAACCAAGTCAACGGGGAGTTTTTCCAAAAGGGTGGAAGTGATAAAACCATCCCGGTCGGGTTTTGCGAGTTAGTAGCGGGGAGTTGCACTGTTTTGTTTGACATTGTGAAAATGTAGTAAATTTATTTGTATGAATTGAAATGACAAATGACAAACTACATAGTAACACAAAACTTGTATGAATTGGAAAATAACAAGTGACAAATAATATAGCACAGAAAACGCAATGAGAATAAGCTGAAAAAAGAACTTATATTAACATTGATTAAAGTGAAAAACTTGTAACATCTACATTGTGTTCGCGAAAAATTTTTATATCAGGAATTCTATTCCAACTGGACAAAACTTTTCTCGAAGTCACGACACGGGTTGTACAATTCGATAACACGTTCAGTGAATGAATTATGGCACAAATTAATTACGCGAAGTAAGAGGGGGTCACCATAAAAATAACTGATTATATTGAATCAGAAGATTGCGTTATTCGTGCGTTCTACACTAAAAATTATATCTCGATGATCACTCGTCAACCCATCTACCATACACCATTACGTCATTTCGAGGCGTTTAATTGTTTTAGTCAAAGTTAGGTCAATGACAGATTCTCCATTGTCGGCAATGGTGTTCAAAAGCAATGTATGAAGTCTAGTACACTACTGATAACAAAAAAGGGCCCATTTATATTTTTTGCTTTCCCTTCGCCAGGGGAAGTTTCGTTCGACCAATCGTAGGTCTATTTGAAACGGCGCCCATATTTGGAAGACTAATAGTACCGCTGGTAAATCGTAACGAGATAAAATGTTTCATTACACCGCTATTAAAGAAATATTTTGTATTTTTTTATTATACACATTTTGGACTTCTATAACAAAAATATTCTGTATATTCTTGACTTCAATAAACTTTACCATTCTCTATATTTAAACGACATCTCGAGATTCGTTGTCTCGAGAGGTCTTCATTGGCAATGTAAAAGATATTAGACTTTCTATAAAAAACGTTTGCGTAATACTGTGATAAAATATAGTTTTTAACAATTCGAATATAATTGCAAGATATCGTATGGAATTGGTATAATTCGAATCACAAATTACTTATAAATATTCCTATAATTTCTTATATTTATACAGTGAAGTAAAGAAATCAAATCTCATTGCCTACAAATGATGTGTATTGTCGAAAGTAATTTTACATAATTTGCGATTCTCTTAAGTTTTCTATATATGTGAAAAGTAATTAAATAAATATAGAAAACGTTTGCCTCAAATATGAACTAATAACACAAAATTTTAATTTTAGAGTTATAAATAATATAAAAGTACTTAAGGAACAAATAAATTACATGTTCTAATAATATAATGATCTAAAATATAACACTGGTTGTAATCGTGCAGCATATAAAATCGTGATCCGAGATTAATATTACAAAAAACGTATTTTAGATTACAACAAATATCACTAAAACTGAAATCTCTTTCATTAATTTATTCAAATGAAATTGTGAAATACAATCACAGATTCTTGTTTTCTTTCTTTGTTCCTACTTCTCTCTTTCTCTTCCTTTAAATTTCATAGTTATATAAAAGAACGTTAATTGCATCTATTAATAATTTTGTTTAAATATGTGATACTCTTTTAAAGATAATACTTCTTCAATATCCTTGCGTCTGAGTGTTTTGTATTTTTCATGCTATTTCGTTACTCTACTTATCTTTCTTGACAAAGAATTCTGAAAGTGTAGAATGTAATATTTACAATACTAATTCTACATTTCCAACTGATATAGCACTGAACTCAAACAATAGTTAAAAATAAACAAAATGGTATCAATCATTACCATCAAAATAATGGAAAAATAAAAAACGGAGGCAAGCAATATGTAACAAGGATGTTGAGTAAGTGAAGTAGTGCACACCTACAAACGCTGCGAAATGATACACCGTCATTGGATGTAATTCGCGACTAAGGACGTTCGTGTGGGTGGAAGATTCCAAATACAATGAGAAACATGAGATGCACACTATCTTCTATTCTCCTTTAAAAATAACATTAAAATGACATATCTACAAACACACTCTTTGGATTCTCACCATTGGTAAACGAAAAAGTACGCGATGTGAGTGGAAATTATTTCACTGCATCTATACCAAACTTTACCGATAATGCGGATTAAACATATACTAATTACACTATGAATACAGTATATTTAAGAAAAATAAAATAGTTGGAACAGTTTTTGAATATTTTTCAAAAGTATACTTTGACCTTCAAATGAAGTAGCCTTTGCGTTCAAGTAAAGCGAAAGTGTAAATCACCTGCGCAAATTCTATGTATTCGTGGTTGAAATTATTTCTTTCATCTACGACTACAAGAAGAAAGGTTTGAAATACCTTATCTGATCAGACGGCCTCGTGTTACTCTGTAGAGGGGGAATTTGAGTTTATGAAACTTAGTAAAATTGGACGATGCAATTGCTATTTTATTGCTACGAAAACTGTTAGTTTAAATTAATAGAGCATATACCTTTTTCTTTAGTAAACATTGTTCTCCAAATGTATAATGTTTTAAATCTAGATGCTATATGAATAAACATTTATTGAAAATATGGTTTGGATATATATTAGACCCGTTTTCTACTCAATAGTTTTATTAAAATAAAGTTTTAATGCTTGGGGTATTGTTACGAACTCGTGAATTTCTTTTAGTATCATTGTTTTCTTTAAATATAAATTATTTGCTTTCAAATTCAATATAAAAAATTTTTGCACATGTTTATTGAAATTTTGAAGAACTTTTCTAAATTCCTCGTAAAATATATCATTGAACACTTTCATTTACACATGAAGAAACTAAAATGTCGAAACTTAAAGAGAACATGAATAGAAATTATTTTATAGAAACTTTGTCATCTTATCGGCAGATGAACTTTGTCGTAAACTGCCCTGCCACGTTGCCATGTATGTTGTAATGCTATGTTGCCGAATTGACAATTGCTCAGCGTACGTTTTAAGATTTTCCTAAGCAATGTGAGAGCATGAATTAAGGTTTCGTTCAATACAGCTCCCAAACAGATATTACGAGCTGAATTGTGGTATAAACCATTTTCAAAAATCAGTTCACAAGTGTCACTGGGATTCGAACCCAATTTGTGACAGAACAGTCATAGCAGTGCTTTAGTGTTCTCAGCCAATTACACTTTTGCTGGAGGAGGTAAAATATCTGTTAAAAATTTCGGACAAATAAATAGCCACTCAAGTCTGCGTGTTTTAGTCGGTTTGACAATGAATGACATTCTTTTTTTCTTGAATTGCCTGTTGAAACACCGCGGGGTTTAAGATTTAATTTTACATTTTTTCTCGTGATATAGAATGCTTTCAATCAATGATAGCGTATTGAATAATTTATCGATAAAAAGATTACTGTATGGATAAAAGGACAGTCTGACTAATTTTGGTGGTATAGGAAATAAAAGTTTTTCACTTAATTGATATACTTTCTTTATGTATTCTCTCAAACGAATAGTTTTGCAATCTGTATCTAGATTAGATTAAAATTTTAATTTATCACTGTGAACACATCCAATATTCCTATACATAAAATATAATTTCATCGAATTCAAGATATTTTCTTTCCTTTTAGTAATATATATGAGAGTAAACCTTTTTATTAAATTGATTATACACTTAAATACTCATCGAATCATTGTAATTACATACTTGTGTAATATACATGGTGGTTTAAAAACCGGTTAGAGAAACGATTTTTCTGTTTGCATTGTTTTCTTCTAACCCGGTATAATTCCAACCCTGACGACCAAAACGAGGATACAGATACTAATGATGTCTTTGAATACTACAATAACAACGAACTTCAATGATTGAAAAAAATGCCTTCTGGAATTCTTGATTTTGGTGAACGATTCAGATTTTGTGGTATAAATATTCTCTGATTTCAATAACATTTTCCCTTTTACGGTTTGATTGACGTAGGGAGAGTCAGTTATTCGTGTAAGGTAACATCTGAGGTGTAAATAAATATTCTCTTTCAAAAGCTCTTAATTAATTTTTATTCAAGATGCTCATATTAATACACTCAGAGAAAACTCAATCACTGAAACACGCATTAAATCAACAACCCTTACAAACCCTCATTAGGTTACGTTATGTTTCCTTTTTTAGTATAATTTTTAAAGGATGGGGGAACCCCCTCCTCTTTTGCTACGTCCTTGCTACCATATGTACCTGACTTACAGTTGCATAGCAATATTTCTCCTTGATGCATTAGTGAATAGACAAAGAAATAAGAGAAGTTACAATATACCGCAATGTGCATATATTCTGATAATTTAATTACACAAAATGTAATCAAAAAGTAATTAGGCAGTAACGCGCGACCTCCCGCGGCCCTCGCGCGACGTCAATGCCAACGACGGCGGTGGCGCGCTGTAGAGACGCTTACGACGCCGGTGGCGGACGAGGCCTCTGTGGAAGGGGGAGCGTCTCCGTGGAGAGGGTGCGCACCGTCACACACCAAAAGTTGAGTGACGGCTGAGCGCTGTCATGGCAGATGTCGCGCCGCGATGCGGGTCGCTCCCGCGTCAGCGTCGTGGAGGAGTCCTCGACGGCAACCGGCGAAGCAGGACGTCACGAAGACCCGGCGTCGCCGTCGAAGTCACGATCTCACACGCGTTGTGGACGTTCCTGTTGCTGACGGTGCTGCTTCAATTGTGGATTCCCGCCACAATGGCGGCGGTGAGTGCATGGGATTAACCCGCGTCAGCAAACGTCTAATAGCTTATAACCAGGGCTCGGATCGGAAAATGTGCACAAAAAATCGGAAAATATGCATTAAAATGTAAATAAGTGCACTACAAAATGCGCTTTAAAAAACCAAGTTACATATGAATCACGAACTCAGTGCACTAGGAATAACATTCATCGTCCTAGAATATCAACCACTCTTTTCCAAAACGGGTCATATCATTCGGGAATCGTTCTTATAATTCTCTCCCCGAAAATATAAAAGATATTATGAAATTGAATCTCTTCAAATTTGCGTTAAAAACTTCCTGCTGGATCAGTGCTTCTACAATGTAAAAGAATTCATTGATTTTAATAAAATTTAAATCCGTCTTGTACTTTATCACGCCATTGCTGTAGTACTTTCTAAATAACTTATAACATTTCAAAACTATTTTCTTGCACGCTTGCGTTGTGTCTTACTATTCATATAAGTTTAGTTTTATATGAACTCAACCTTGGCACGGTTGTGTACCATTATTGTGTAGCCCCGTTCTGGTGCGGGATTTTCTCCGGTTTTCCTTCGGGTAAAGGTGGATTTTTTTTACATGCTCTCTAGGCTCTTGCCTAGGGGTGGCATCTATTGAAATAATTATTCGCGATTTTAGTGTTATTTTAATAGTTAAGATTTATAAACAATATTTTCTGAATAATCTATAGTTTGATAATAATACTTACTTCTGAAATAAAGTTTTTGTGGTTTATTAAGTACAAATTTGTTGGTATTCTATTAATATTATAACATGCGCCGTACTATTTTATTCGTATCTTAGGAGTGTACTGAAATGTTAAATCCACTTCCGCCTTAATGCCCTTGATTGGAATTGATGAGACGGTCCCCAGCTCGCTTCCGGAGAGTACGTTAGTTTATTGTCCTCCACGAGGTCATACGCAGTTTGTACTGCCTTTTTGACAAAAAAATTATTTATTTATAATATACTTATTATTTTAAAAAGTGCAAGTGAAAATTGGATTACTTTATTAACACCATTGTGCTCGCTCATATACTATAAGATATATTTAATTAATAAACATGTAAATTCTGATTTCCTATAGTAATTATTCCTCAAAATGGTCGAGTTTAAACAAGAATCTTAAAAAAACATGCGTTTATACGCAAACAAAAATCTTCATAAATATGCATTTAGATGTACTATTAAATTACATTATGTTCCGCCAGGTTAAAATGCTAGAAATCGAATTCTGAATGCCACAGAAAGTGATGAAAATAATATGCAAAACATGCAAAAATCGAGCCCTGCTTATAACTCATCTGAAAAGAAATTTTTAATTGATAGAAAGATGCTTGTCAGAGAAATATAAACATTCCAAGATTGATTCTCCTTTTGCACAATAATGCTAGGGCAGGCGTGTATTGCATTTGGTATTTGCGTGAAAATTGATTTATTAACACTAATAATTAAAATAAAACAATTTCTTGGGATTAGTGATATCGAATCCGGTTTCTCTAAAATCAGAAAAAAGTATTTATGTGATCAGAGTGCATCACAGGTTTCAAGAAATATTTCTTCGATTTGACATCAAGAAAGCATAATTTTACTATTTTACTGTAGCGATTATTGCATCGCAAATACAAAATAAATATTTTGTTGTTGATACATCTCGATGTCAAAGCTCTGCATAACATTTTCAATTAATAAATAATAATTGTGTGCTGTGTAAAATATGCTTTGTTCTCTTCATAGAGGAAGAAGTTTTACCGCTAATTCAATTAAAATAATAGAAAATTTATTTTCTCTTATTGAAATAGTGTTACTACTGCCAAAGGCACAAATCTTCTTTATGATTGTTTAGAGGTGCTAGAGTTCTAAGTGTTGATGCTTCGAGAAATGTCGAGACATTAATTAAATGTTAGCTTGTTTTCATGATCTCGCTGAATAACCTGACAGATTCGTGACTTTGGCGCGGAGATAATTATGTAAGGTATGAACAATAGTTATGTCGAACATTAGTTTTTGATTGGGATTAATTTATATGTGCAATAAAATTTATTTAAATACCACTTTTAAAGTAAATGCTTTCGGGATGGAATATCAACGACCTGTTCTCTGATACCCATGCGTACCCCCAAAACAGCAAATCATTCTGTGATATTTTTCATAAATAAATAAAGAAGCTCAACTTAAGGTAGTACTAGCGTAGGTAGAATTAAATCACTAAAATATCTGAAATCGGCATAAATAAACAGAGTAATATGTACTTATTATGATATCAATTTGAGAAATATACCTCACTGGCAATTTAAATGAGATAATTGCAATTATAATTGACGGTGAAATACATTGCGTCTAATGGAGGCAAGATCGCAGAATTATTCTTTAAAAAAAAAAAAACAGAAGACCGACTTTGAAATCATGAAAGTGATGGAAAATTACGACGATTTATAGAAAATTTTCCGTACTATTTTTAAGTCACTTTTGTCTATAGGTCACCGGACATTGAGAACTTTTTCCGAGGTGAGATGCACAAATCACGAAACCGTCGTGCTCGTCCACCCTGTTTTTACATACTCTAATGCATTTCAGACAAGTCAAGCGAGCTCCTGAATATTGTTTTAACTATTCTATTTATTGATGGAATCAAAACACGTCTTTTTCTTTACTATAATTCATATTGTTGTAATTTAAAACTATAAAAATAAAAATTAAGAAAATAATTACACATCTCAGTGATTTGACAAACTTGGAGTGCTGGTTTCACCTTAACGGGTGCAACCCACTCGTATAACACAGGTAACGAGAATTTATGTATACCCCTGAACGGATAGCACCCAGCGTGAAAACGACTTTCGTAAGTTATGAGATCGCGGTGATTGGCTGTCGCCTGTGTCAGTTACTTAGTATTATTGGGGGAAGTAGCAATTTTGAATAAGGAAAGTCGAAAAATTATTCCTTTCTTTGTTTCAAATAATAAAATTTATTGTCAAAAAAGCAGTTGCAAACTGCGTGTGACCACGAAGGGTGGTAAGGGGGGGGGGTGCGAGTCAATAAACTAAGTGACTTGCTGGAAATAAGCAAGAGCAGTAGTGGATTTAATATTTATAATAATATTTATTTAACTGCAGGTCATACTCGGTGGCAGAATATACAGAAATACAGAACATATACAAAAATATATATTACAGAAAACTGAAATTAAAAATTGTAAAATAAATGATTAAACAATACGATTAAACTAATATTAAGTATAACAAGATGTGACCATAAAACAACTATAATTTTAATCTTTTTTTGGTAATAACTTATTTAGAATTTTTAATAATTACTCATAAAAATAATCATAAAAAATATTATTTAAGTTCTACCAAGTTATCCATTTATTATTTCAAAAATTCGAGACTAATAGTTACAAAAGTATTCATGACGTTCCCGCTTATTTATAAATCATATTTATAAATCATCCCAAGAAATATTTCGTGGGAATCCCGGAATCTTAACAAATAAATAACAAACAACATGTAATATTTACCACTTCGTACATTAAATGAACCTCGGTCTACTGACAACATTGAAAAGATAATTCCGCATAAATCACTTCTTTTTCATTCCACCCTTTTAAAGCAAAGGAAAACCAGAGAAAAACTCAGGCAAGGATGAAGTTCCAGAGATAAAGTGTACTGTGCCTCGATTGCGTACAGTTATATATGAACTCTTATGAATCGAAAGGAATGAAAAATATAATATATTTAAAATTGTCAGTTAATCAATATTAAGAGTAATGTAACACTCGCGTAACAAAAAATACGAAAATTTAACATCATTTTACATAGTCTGAAATCATATAAAAAACAATATTTTTGGGGGAACTCATAAAATCAGTAAATTCTTGAAAATTATAGAAGCAATAGCGCATAAGAAAACTTTCAACCGCAATTTTGAAGATATTTAATGTATTATCATTTACGGGGAGTATTTATGTATATTTTATTTGTTGCAACAAATTCTTCCTCGTCCCTTACAAATTCATTACAAGGAATTGAAATCATATATAGTCCAGCCATTCAACGCTCAAGAACGGCCTACCCGGAAAGTTTTGAAGTAGTGATTTTTTGCTCCTTTAAAGTTTTGAGGGCGCTGATAACGAATTTTAACTTTGTCCCCCCGAGAAACTTGTGTAAACAAAAAAAAACTCAGAAAACTCTTTGATTACATGAAAACAGTGTTCTCTACGAATAAAATATCTCTCTGTAGAAATAAACTAGGCAAAATTTACTATAAATTTCTCCCAGTCTTTTTTTCTCCGATTAGGGATTAGACCGGTAATTTATGTTCCAGCATTTTGGAAAGTTGTGGAGAAATTCTGAAACTATACTCTATTATGCATTTTAGATGCTGATTACCATTCATGACTTCCACTTCGAAAAGTTTCAGGAGGTATGGAAAAGAAATTAAAAAAATGTCATACTTTTCTTTTTTCATTTTTTTGCCCATTACCGGAAATATGCGTGTTTCAAATGAGAATACTAATTACAACAAGAAACTAGATAGCACTTATTGAAGAAAATGTTTTGTTACAAAAAAGAAACAACCAAATATACGAAAATTACTTCCTCGCGTTTTTTCTGTCAGACAAATAATTTTCCCGTCGTAGCACGTCGAATTTAAACTTCAGCGGAATTTACAAATTCAATACGATCCATGTATTTTGATGATCTATAATTTTGATCATACAATTTTTGAACTATATCTTGTAATTCCAAATTGATATATTTTCTCTATCACGTGCAGGTTTTTGCAAATAAATATGCAAAATCGAAGATATTTTCTCAGTTTATTTTGGTTAACGGACCCAGTTGGCAGCTCTTGTCACCCATCCACTTGTTAGGCGGCAAATAGTCATTGTTGGTGATAAACAGTCATTGTTGAGAGTGCTTTGAAATCATATTTGTGTTGACATCTCCAGGTTGCATAGAAATGCGTTTGTGTGAAAACAATTAGTAGAAAATGTGAGAATAACTCAATTGTTTTGTTACACTTGTGGTAGAAATGTCAAGGAATGACAATAAATTAATTGTTTGTAAAATAATGTATATTACGCATAACTTGGCATGATACTATGGGATCAAGACAAAAATTGACTGGCGCCAGATTTAGTTTGAGGGTCTAAGACTATTCAGTCTAAGAAGTTTCGGAAGTTGTGGCCAATTTTTAGGATACAAGAGAAACCAGAACTGAAATCTATGTATAAGACAGAATTTCATTGAATTAGGCTATAATGTGAGTGAAAAGCTTACCATTTTCTACATTTCCCCGTCAACTTCCATTAAAACCTAGGAGATGTCAGCGAAGAACAAGATGGACGTTTCCACAGGACATAAAACTCAGAGAAAAGAGGTACCAGGGTAAGTGGGAAGCTGACATTACGGAAGACTACTGTTTTGTGCTAAAAAAATATGGCAATACTGAAGGGTGAAAATCGAGTAAAATAAATGTTAACACACTTGAAAATTACAAAATCAAATTATACATCTTCGATTAATTTTCTCATCCAATGTTTGAAATACATATCGCTAAAATTTAATATAAACTTAAGTTATTTTAGCAAACATTTTACATTTATTTTGCCCTCCTCTCAATGATTAGCTACATTAATTACATTTGGGCCATTATGTACTCTAATATAGCCCAATTAAACAGTTCAGTCATAAAAAGCGGAATACACTATGTAATGGCAAACAAACTAAATTTCTGAGTGTAATTAATGTGGTTTTGCATACGTTCAAAAATATTGATTATGTAAGAATCTCACGTAATAGGGAAAGTTAGCTAATAAATCACAATAATATTTCTTTTACCTTCTCTTAAAGAAACATCTCAAAAAGTTAGACAATGCAGCAGTGTTATTCATTATTGTAATGCATTTTACGCAGCTCGGCTATTTGTGTCAGAGACTCTTCCTACTTAATTTCGTTATATTCCTTAAAGTTCCAATGCAAGAATCGTAACCTTAAAATATTTCAATTTTTTCCTTTATCTCAATCTATGAACCAAAGAGTTTATGACGCTCTTTCATAATGAACGAACCCACTTGGCTCGCCAAAATGATTATTCATCCGGAGTTGCATCATACAGCTGCTCCGCCCACTGAGCTCCACGAGTGTTTTGCGCAAGAATGCGGAGCAACAAGGACCAACTTTTGGCAAAGCTGCAGTTAGCTTTGTGCGATTCGATAAATCCAAAAAGTAATACAAAACCACCCAAGAAAAAATAGGTGAAATAATTGTTTCTGAAAAAGTTATTGCATTTCATTTACTGGTTCTTACGTAAATTGGTACTTTAGCCAAGAAAACTTCTTGTTGTAAATCCTTATCTCATCTTTCATTTGGACTTCACTTATCATACAAACAACTTTCAGTACCACCATTTGTATTTATGTTCCACATGTGTTTCGAACAAAAACGCATTTTCTTTGAAGTACTCATAATTTATAAGCCTTAAATACAGTTTCCATTAATCTTTTTATAATCATTTTCGGTAGAAATAAGTGGTCCATTTTGCAACAACCACGAATGACCATGCTCAGGTATTCCGCACATCATTCTGACTGTAATTATTTTAGAAAACAAAGGAGAACCGTTACGAAAGAGATACCAGTAGAATGATCGGCCATAAATACTTCCTTCGTGTCGTGTAACACTAACTTCTGAAGTCGCACAGTATAATAAAAATGACATAAAATGTTCATAATTTATTCTGTTTATTAAAATAACGCACTCAGTAAATTATTTGGACAGCTAATAGTGAAGTGCCTTATTCAAGGGCTTGGACCTTAAATATATGTATTATGAATTATTTTTCTTTCACACTTTCGTGACAAAATTTGATACCAAGTAATTGCGTAAAACTCAAGAATTTAAACGAATTTCACATAACTTTAGAACTGAAAATACAGGTATGTTTTCAAAATGCTCATGTAAGTCTACTTGCGTAAATGCAATAAAAGTAACAGAATAAAAATAAAAAGTAGAAACAATATAATTTTTAATGATTTTTTATTAATTATTTCCAAATTTTTAAAATAATCTAAACACAAGAATAATCATTTGTATGATTTTCTTACTTACTATTCATATTTTAAGATACGTTGTGAGTGACGTTCACTAGAAAAAGCATTAATGAGTTTCCAAAGAAAATATCTTTCACCAATTTTTCCGCACTTCACGAACACAATTTAAAATTGCTTTTAAACTTCGTAAAACGCTTGATCAATAAAGCTTTTATCTTTCCTCTCCTGTTATGAAAAACACGTGTACAAAATTAAGTGTTTAACATTTTAGTTTTGTGTGTTTCAGTGTTACTTTCGTAATTTTCCTTTAATTAAAACTTAGAATTTGCACGTTGGAATCACACACTGTAAACATGTAGAGAAGAATACGCTCCTGGTTGAAATTGTTGGTTACACGTGAGTGCACTTTATGCCGAACGCGCACATTATATCGAAAAGTAATAAATAATAACAGAATTTAATACAGTTTTAGTACTGGAACCTCTGTAACCTGATCGAATTTCTTATCGGAAATTGGAGAACGCTCTATATCAAATAGTGGAATATTCAGCTTTTCTTAAAATATTTCAGTGCAGTACGTTTATGACTCTATAAATGTCAAGCTGGCATATGCATGTTACTTTTAACAGTTTGATATTTCAGTATTGTTACTCGTGCTTTTGACATTTAATTTCCTAAGGCAGTCTTGACGAATAAGGGCAAGTGAAACAGAGAGAAAAGAAGAAAATAATATTTTGCATAGTACGCAAAGAGAAAATAGCAAACTCTTATTTAGCTTACTGCGAATTGTTTGCGCCATGTTTTACCTACACTTCATTTTCAGTGTAGGAGGAGGGAGACCGCTGGCAATCAGAGTAGGTAACGTTGCGAGCAATTGAATACATTTGGTCTCCATTCTACTCCATGCTGAATGTCTAATTTGGAATTTTTTGTTGTTTATTCGAATTATTACCTGATGTACAAAACAAACTATTTCATCATCATTTTCATTATATCTAAGTCACATACACCTATCGATGTACACATTTTCATAGGATTAAAACTGAATGTGCGTCACATCTTTCAAATTTTCGCGCGGCAAAACTTGGAAACGTCCCTCTGCATTGCTTTCTCCTAACTTTTGTTTTTCTCATTTGTTTCTAAATGTTAACATACAATATGACACATTAAAAAGGATAAAATGTATTTAAAAACATGACATTAATAAATCAATCGCCGATTCTGTCAAAATTGTGAAGACCCAGTCTTTTCGGAAAGACAAAAAGGTTTTCTTTCCCAGTCGTCCGTGACTCAAGTACGTCGTAAAATGGGTTTGTTTAACGTTGGGCTCCAAGGATTTGTACATTTCGTGAAACGTCGAAAAAACTTACTGAAATGGGAAAAAATGGAAGAAATAATACAAAAGGGGGATTTTTTTTTGAAAAGTTTATAATTTTTGGCACAGATGTGGACATGAGGAATCTATTGCAAATCACTATAACCTTAGAAATTGGATTACAAATACGTATGTTTAACACAAAAATCAATATTTTTACAAAACGAAGGTGGATTTTCAGAGAATGACGTTTTTATTCCTTAAAAGTTGTAAGAGAAAACATTTCTTGAACGAAGACACATACACACACACACAATAAAAACACACTGATCATTATGTATTTGAGACATGGATTTCCTTTTTTTAAAATAGTATATGACTGGTAATCAATAAAGTTATACTGTGTATTATTTGTATTAGGCCTTAATATGACCGATATTCGGTTGTAAGAGCTCTCATTAAAGAGAAATATAAAAAGCAGAAACGAGATATAAAATAAAAGTTTCATTCTCGTGTAGCTGATATATGACAAAAATGACGAAAACATGCATAATGTTTATTTATTTCGCATAGAGACTTAACAAACGTACTGATAATTGTATGAAATTACACTGCAACAAGTCTCTACTCGTAATTGATGATACAGTAACGCATACAAAATTTTCTAACGCAGAGAACTTACAGACTGTACAAGATACAAGTTAAACAAAATTTCTACACTGTCGTATAAATTTTCAGGAATTTTACTTCTCTGTCTTTTATCCCCACATCATAATCATGAAAAGCGCCTTATTTCCCCGAATAAATAAATAATTTTATTAATTCTTTTGTACCTTTGGGAATTGTTAGAAAGCACTATTTTGGGAAAACTCATTTGTAATTACTGTATTGTCAGTTAGCTTTCTCGGCTACATTTTCTGAAGTAATATACTCCACGCTTCTTGAAGTATTTTTTGTGCTTCTCCTGGACTTCCTCTGATATTGGAAGCTATGCTGATGTGATTATTTATGTAAAAAGTACTTACGAAGTAGGTGGCAAATAGATCCTAGGGTACTTGTCGAAGAATCTATGTCATGAGTGAATGCTCTTAATTATTCTACATCAATTTTATGTTTACATGGTGATATAAATTATAATTTCTTAATTGTATTAAGTCCTTACTAATGTTTGTGATTTCTACAGATTTTCGAAGATATTGCATTTAGTACTTTACTTACACATAATTTAATATTTCCGATGGTAAGCAGTCAACATCTATTGTTTCTTTCTTGGATACTTTCTACTTTTTTAACAGAATATATTTCCCAATCATATTTGTTTTTCTCTTTAATAGACTCTTTAGATTCCCTTTAGATTCAAATACAATGTTTAAAAATGTTTGCAATATAAAAGTTTTATCCTTCCTCATTATTAAAAGAAATCCTTTCTTGTCATTAGCAGGCCTACTCTGCAAACTATTCGACTCATTAAGGAAAATTAAAGAATACAGTTAAGAAGTTTAAACTATTAAAGTATTTCGTAAAAAATATGTATTATCAATTGAAGTAAAATGTAAAACCAACATAAGTAAATTAAATGACATTATATGCCCAAGAAAATTCTATTTTTAATGAAGAATTATTGAGGAATATATGTTAATAGTTGTATAATCATTGTCAGTATATATTCCTCAATATTTACAATAACAAATATCCTAACTAGAATACGTCATTACGTAATAAGGAAAATATTGTATTTCAACTACTTATATAGCTACTCCAACATATTTATTTTTATTTGTCAGCTTTTTCATGTTCGCCAGCCATTCTCCTAATCTCATCCTGGCCGTTGTTGAAATCACTCTTTTATGACAGAGCGGATTTTGTAAATTGAGTGTTTTGGTAATATTTTGATATACTGACAAATAAACACTGAATTTTTCAGTCATCACATGAATAAAAATCTGAAATTTTCTTTATATCTTAAATGTATTATTAATGACGTAAACATCAATATTTTGCCGATAATTGAAACGCGCAAAATGATATTTTCAATTACGTCAATTACCAAGTCAAACATAAAATGTATCGGACACACTAATTATTACATGCGAGTATTGTCACTGGAGTAACAGCATAGCGTCTCGGTGACAGACAACAAACATTTGAAAATACGAAATATCGACATTGACAAAGAAAGGAATGTGCTTCATTTTCAACTACGTTTCTCTTGTTAGTACACTGAACCTAGCTGAAAGTAAGGATGTTGGATAAGTTTTCAATAAAGATTAATATTTAAATGTATTTTTAGTTTAGTAAAAACCACCATTTCATTCTAATTTCAGGGCATTTTAGCTGATCACTTCATTGTTCCAGTTCATACAGCTGTAACTACTGAAAAGCGAACTTCCTTCTTCTATCCACCTTACACTACTCCTAGTATCACTAACGACTCCTACTAACCTCTCCACGTGGGCAAAGTTGTTGGTAAACGAGCTAATCGACCCACCTACTAACAATAACCCTATCACCCACTTCTTACCTCCTACCTTTAACAGCACGCTACAGTTCCCATTTACAAATAGTACGAAGTTATATAACATTACATAATATATCGTATATTTAAACTCTTATTTAATGAATTATTGGTATTGTATTCATATATGACCGTTCATTCCCATGTTCTTTAAAGGCCCGCTTACCGGGCAAACTGCCAAGCAGATGAACTGCCCGGCCAGGTACGAGGCAGGTTACCTGCCTATGAAATCTGTTTACACGGGGCAAGTAACCTGCTTGGCAGCTTACCTTAAAATTACGACGAGTGTGCTCGTCCGGTCATATGTGCGAGTGAAATGAGGGGTAAGGTTCGACATTTATTCCGTGAACCATCACACGAATCATGTGAACTGTTTCTCGACGAGTTAGAAAAGAAGAAATCATGGACCAGGGAGTGACTGTAATACTCATGACCCGTTGTCGCAATTAATAAATAATTAAATGAAATTTTCAGATATTTTATACACATTAAAAATTCTACCCAAATGTTAGTATACTACGTAAAAAACATTAACACAGAATTCACATTCTAAACATGAGCACTGTCGTTCATTGGCTGATCAAAACATTGGGAACAAGGAAATGGAGATTAAAGAAATTAAGAACACAATAGTAACGAATCTCATACGAACAATTATGCACCTGACCTCACATGCTGCTTTGAGAGGTGTGGTGAGACAGGTTACTTGCCTCAAATCTGCTCTCCGAGGCAAGTAACCTGCCTGGTGAAACTACAGGCAGCTTGCCTCCTTTTTGAGTCAGGTTCCGTTTAGACGGGGTAGGTAACCTGCCTCGCAGCTTTCCCCTTGTAAACGGGCCTTTATGGCGGAAAGAAGAGTAGTTTGTCTTCCGCATGATCCCTCAAATACTTCACTATTTTATGTTAAATCAATTTTTTTTCATTCAAAATCCAAATTATGAATTCCTTTATATTCAAATTCTAACAAAATAAAAAATTATCATATTCAAGTGTAATTCTATTTATGCAATTCATTCATTACTACTTATAATTGATGGAAATCATTTTTAGTAAGTATATGAATAAGTTTCTGTATAAACTCAGTAAGGGAAGAAAAACTAAAATGAACTGCGACAAATTGAGAAAATGCTATTAACATAGCTTGATGCCTGCTTAATTTTCATGACGATTCGTTGTAGTCAATGAAAAGTACCCATTAAAAGCGATAAGTTCGCATTTTTAATGTTCATAAAGATAGGATATCTGGTCGGCAGTATACCTCTCAATGTTTGGTGAAGCATATGATCTCAAAAGAATGGAGGTCGGGGTTGTAGTTGGGATCAAGCTACTGCTATAACTCAGTAATGGTGTGCGTGACACAGAACTATGTAAAGATCCTAGATAACTCAAGAAAATACGCAATTATACAAAGGTAATTTCCCAAATTCTTAGCTATTCGACTTATATTGATTCGCACAAATGACTCTTATTTCAATTACCGGAAAAATATACTGATAAGTTGGTGTTAGTATATAAAACATACGATAATAATAATAATAATAATAATAATGTGTAATTAAGCCTCAAAATACTGATTTGTATATAGTACAGGAACAATTAACACTGTTTCGCAGAGTATTAGATTGAATTTTTTCTGAGAACATTCAGTAGAGCTTTTTGAACTTCGGGCTGAACATCAGTATCAATCTAAAAAAAATTCTTTTCTTATGTATTGATGTTCTCCCTGTGACTTCTTTGAGGGACTAATATGCTATTGCTTCCTAGTGAATTGTTTAATATTGAATTTGTATAATGTATTTGTTAATGCCGTTCGCCATATAGTATACAATAGATTTTGATCAAGTTATTATCCTCAAGTTGTTAGACTGAGTTCAGTGGGTTTTCATTGTTATAAGTATTGTGTGACCGTGATTATTTTTTGCATGATATTTAGTGGCAACGTTTGTTATTTATACTTAAATACGATTCGCATTATGTTGAATATTTTTTCTTAAGTTAGTAGCAGTTAGCCTCACACGAAGTATATCAATGAAGTTGCTGGACTCTAACATCACATAATATCAGCTGAGGCAAATATTTCGTAGAAGTTGGAAATATGCATAGGGATAAATGTTGATGTTTTTTTATGCAAACTTACGTGATTCGGAGTATACGGTCCGGGCGTTTAGGAGTGATGGTGGAATAGGAATTGAGGGGAAGGTATGGAAAGAGTAAAGCCGGGATCTTGAAGGTAATATGGCGAGAGAGGTATGATGGCGTGAGAGGCTCAACTGTGAAAATTGTATAAGGAGCAGTTTCAGAAATTAATAAAAAAGGTTAAACAACAACCGATATACTCGTAGAATGACGAAAGGAGGGATGCAGAGCATGTAGCAGGAATCGAGTCATTTTTGGAGCAACTGTGGAGACGAAATGTATGCTGTGGTGGTATAGTAAATTATCTTGGGCGACGCAGGGAGATAAGGTTGCCCGTGATGCGGCAGAGATCAGCTGTCTATTCACGTACTGTTTCGAAGCAATCTAAAGGGGCAATGTACACGGGACTAGTAAACACAGCTTCATGACGCCGCACAGTGGAGTATATTGAGACGAAACGTGGCCAAAAGAATGTTATCCCGAGAATTTGATGGATTATGGCGAATTATTTATATGTATATAAACAAATGTCATTAAGTTAAATATATTTTTGATTCGAGAGGTTATATATCAAATCTATATAAACAATTAAAAAGAAGCTCTAAATAACTTGTCTTAACATGAATAATGTTACAATATTTTTATTTATTAATTTACTTATTTATTTAAATAACATGAATAATGTACATAACCTTTGTTTATATTCTTAAAAATGATTTCCGCCGTAATTCACCAAATTTACTGGATAAAATACTTTTGACCAGGTTTCGCCTCAATATACTCCACTGTCTATTCACGTACTGTTGAAACACGACGAGATGTTGAAACACGGCATTCACTATCCCCGTCCATACCCCTTTACAAAGCATGATTGTTCTGTGAGGGACGTAACTATTTGTAAACATCACAATAGATTTAATGAATTGTGTGGAGTGGAAATAACATTATTGATTTGTTTTGTAAAATGTATTCTGATAGATCAGATACATTTGTTTTGTGGTGCGGAGAGAACATGAATTTTCATTCGCTTTTGGGAAAATTTGCTATAATAGAAGATGATAATCTGAGAAGTCTGGAGGGAACGATAATATTGCCTTGTTATGTAAAGTCTATTCTAATATATGTAGGTTTTGCGAGGAGGAGAAAAGTTTTTAATGTTTACTTTTTGTAAAATGTATTCTGATGGAAGATGATGAATTGTGTGGAGTAAAAGAAAACTTTATTCTTGAGTTATTGTTTTGTAAAATCTAAAAGATTTCATTGATATATCGTGATAATAATCAATGATAAGGATTGTCATACTATGACACTATTAAACCAAATAAAAGGTGATCAAATGAAGAACAGATTCGCAGAGTTATTTTTTCGCAGGTAAATTTCTTCCTTTCGAGAAAGAAAAAATTCTACATAAACATGAAATAATACGTTCATGTTTGTGCTAATGACAGATTTACTTATGGTATTCTTCAAGTTTCCTCAGGAAATATTTCATAAAATAACTTCATGGACTCTGCGTCAATAGATAATTAAAATAAAGAAACCGACGTTTCCACCTAACCCCTCAAGTCGTTATCAGGGAAATGGTGTACTCCACTATACGGTGACCTCCCCTTCCCCCCCCCCCTGCGTACATTCGGAATCAGGACGGGGTCAAGAAATGCGGTGGCAAAAACACGAGTCACAAAACAAACTGAGAAGAAAAATTTCAAGAGCGACTAAGATCGAGCATGCAGCAGAATGCAACTTCCGATCATATCTCGTATAGTTCCATAGCGGAGAATACCGTAGGTCGTTGCCTTTCAATGAATTTTTTTTTTATTTGAAAGAGGTGAAACGTTCAACATGACCTTTCTACTGCTACGTTTAGTACTCACTCTAAAAAAACTAACTTTGCAACGGCCTGGGTATACAATATACAAGTAAAATTATGTTTTCTACTCCGCTCTGAATCTCGGAGATGAACGGTCGTGACCGCTCTCTCAGTGCATAAGAAATATCTTATCAGTACACTCGCTCACAATGTTACGAGTTAGTGTAACGTTTGAGAACAACCAGTGTAAAATTCTTTTAGCAGTGAAAGTTGTGATAAAAAAAACATTCAGCAAACATCAACGGTGAAGTGTTCACATCTACGGCATAATATAACGGTCTCACGGTCGCCACCTTATCGCCGTGTCCCTTTCCAGTCGCATAGATCAGCCTACTGGATGGAACCCACTCCCGATCACGGAATCAAGCAGTGTCACCAGTAAGCGTAACTAGGTGCACATTTAAAAAAATTCAAAATACCAGCAAAAAGAGAGCACAGTTAAGGCAAGAAATATCAAATGCTCTCCCTACTATAGAAACGCGAAACCGATTTTAAGTGTTAATTCATATGAGGTACATAAATTACCTAGCACTAAAAGAGTGGTTCTACCAAAATTTATTCTCAATTATTCAAGTGTTCCCAAAATGTAAAATTTCATACATGAAGTCCCTACAAAAAATTCCGAATGAAATCGTATGTCCAATGATACAACCAGCCCAAGCAAAATCGTGCCTACATAGATACAGTTCGTAATATTCTCCATTCCATGGACACAAGAAATAAAAACAGCGCTCTTAAAATTAGGCCACAAGGTCAGGTACATAATAAACGTTCAGCATGGGGTATCTACGAAACATTTATCGCTATTTTTAATAGATCTGGAACCTCAAAATAACAGCAATGAGATATGAATAGTTCAGATTCTTCTCCACACAGTTGTGAGGTTCGTGCCTCCGCACACTAAATGTGACATAGCCTAACGTAAGAGGTGAACGCTATGAACATTCCATTCGAGCGTATATACTAAATCATATATATATATATATATATATATATATATATATATATATATATATATATA
>NNCF01131415.1:719131-748610 GCA_002313205.1 Laupala kohalensis | reverse complement strand
AAGAGACAGCTTTTGAGATCCGCCAACCTTTACACTACAGATGCAAAGAAAATGGCCGCGGAAAAACGAATTCAAAATAATGTTTCACAAAAATTAAAGTGACTACTTAGTGAATATGAGGATTCTTCTAAATGAATATTCTTTCATTTGGAAAATGGAATCACTCACAGCAATTGAGGCAACCGAATTTTCTCTATGGACAAACACTAAACATTTGAAAAAAAGAGCAAAGCAACGAATACCGTCAATCTGTAAACAAGTCGGAAGTTGGACAAAGAGAGACAAAGACATTGCAACAATTTTTGCGGAGATCTTCTCTCGTTTTTTGCCCTTCTCCAAGTGAAATATCTAAGGAGGGAAGTCCACTATGCAGGAATGTCCCCGATAATTGTCCAAACAAATTCATCCTTTCACATCAATTAAAACTTCAGTCAGACTTCAACTGAAACAAATACTACATCGCAAATCTGCTGGTTACTACTTACTTACTAACTTGACCTCGAAAAAGCTTCCCGTGAATGCCATTAGATTCATCACATCAATCTTCAATGCAATCCTGAGGACACATTATTTCCCAGCACAATGGAAGATAGCGAAGATAGTACTAATTCAAAAACTAGCTCACGAAGTCACGTCCTACTATTAGGAAGATAGACTCCTACCTATTCTCGAAAAAGTGTTCGAAAATTCTCCCCAACCTATTTCCCATTCAATCGGGAGTGCCCCTAGGTAGCATGATGGATCTTTCTGTATCTGGTCTTTACTGCAGGCCTGCCGTCAACCGAGAAGATAACAACTGCAACTTTCACCGACGACATAGTCATCCTCGTTCCATGATGACAAAAAGGAAACTTCTACCATCCTGCTTGAGGATCTAAATATCCAGAATAAATAGAGCCGCCTCTTAGAGCCTCTTAGAGCTGTTTTTCTATTTGTTTATTATCGCCTTCACAATTTGAAGTGCCACTATTGAGTGACTACTTGACTCCCTACATTTTCATTTCGTTGTATTTACCAAAGTATTTGCAAAATATTTTTTATATGAACTGGAAATGAAGAATTATGTTAAATAAAAAATGTTCTTTTAATAATAAAAAAGCCATAACATTATTTCCGGCTAATTCATAAGGACTCTTTTTCCCCTTTTGCCAATTTGAGAAATAATGATCCTCGGATAAATTATAAATGTAATATTACTCTGCTGTTGTGTAGTTCGGATGAAGAGGGAGATCTGACTATATCATTAATGACTATTCTTTCGATGAGTTTATTGTGTTGGTTATTGACAAGGACGTGATAATATTTGATTGCACATTACGAAGATATATTTTCACAATTAATAACGTCTTCAGAATCATTATAGTTCCTGATTTCGGGTGTGGATTCTAACATCCTGAATAGTTCGCGAAGGGTGAACCTGTTTGTAATACGTCTCTCGTGCAATTACGTTGACATTCACATTTCTGCACAAATCGGTTCTTTCGTTTTATAGCACATTAAAAGAGGCACTACAAGTGATAAACACAGATGATAAAATTTATTATCCGGGTTGGAAAGACTACACTTTACTGGATACTTCGTAACTGTGATCATATGCGAATGTCAAAGTTAAGTTTCATGTTACTTGCATTGCAGTTTTGAATGAATCAATGTAGTTGGTTCTCAGACAAATGCACGTATTTTGTACTTACATATTTATATTCGATGATATACATGATTGTAAGAAAACGGTTACTATTGTGGGATAATGTTACCAACTTTATGAATCATAACTAATCATAAATGCATGGATGATTATTTTTCATCTGATGTGAAAGCAAGTAACGAGACAATGGGGCCTGAAACTTCATAAACTACCACGTGAACAATCATATTAATGTTTTTTGTTAATTATAACGTAATTGTAAATTACGTTCATCCCATTTCATAATGTGAGTTTTTTTAAACAATTTTTCCGCATATAGGGTTTATTTTAATGCAAAAATATGAAAATAAAAAATAAAAATTTTTGGCTTTGACAAATTGAAATTGCAGTAATTTAAAATGTTAATAGAAGTACGTTGACATTCAACGTTACGTTACTCTAACATTCATTAAAACTATCAGTGATTATGAAACAGTTATTTGAATAGTACAGTAGAGCATTGAATATATCCGAACTATTGTCTTCATGGATTCTTCGGATAATAAAAAAACGAGAATGATAAAGATTCATTTAAAAAAGAAAAAATATGTGAAACAACCAACCACGTCTGTATAAAATGCAACTTTATTTGCATCTATCACGTAGTTCTTTGTGAAAAAATAATCATAATTAAAATATTCATAACTAGTAGATATTTACGTACGTACAAATGTATGTACTTGGCACAGATCCAGGTATATACTAAGATATATCATGTTCTGTGACGCAAAGAAAGTTTAATACTCGTCGGATTCAAAGTTAACTTCCTCTTTATGGCAGCTGACTCTACTTCTAACTCTTGTTTTTCTTCGTTCTGTAAATAGCAACATCGACATCGTCGCGGTTTTGTTGGTTTCTTTGTTTTTCTTTTTTTTTTCTTTTTCTTTTTCATGACACCAGTTTGGATCGTACGAATAATCGACGCTCTACAGTACTTTGATATTTATTTCTTTGATTTTTCTGTACTATTTTTGTTAATGCACATAAATTATTATATGGCAACGCTTTTTATCTAAATCACTCCATTGTAAATATCCCGGTGAGGTACCCATTCCCACACGTATTTTAGTAAGTTTTCTTTTTTTAAATCTAGATCTATTTCATACGTGACGATAAATAGATTTTGCATTCCGCAGCGCTGATACTCTTTTTTATAGTGGAAAGGGTTTTAAGATTAGTTTTTAACTATTTGACATTTATAAATAAAAAAAAGCAAAACTAAAGCATAAATGCATTGGAAATTTAATGACGACAATTCAGTTCTTACATCAGTGATGAACGGACATCTCGTCTACTTCGTCTAGGGTTGTGTGGGGGTGAAACCTTAAGAAGACCAGTATCGTTTGCGCACAATATTTTCGGACGTCAAATCAGCCATTTCCTACCGCATAGCGTAAAAACAGGCACATCCAGAAATTTTATACTTAGTTATGAAAGTACTTTATTTGTATAAACTCTTGTTAATTAATTAATACCAGGATTTTGAACAAATTAATTTTATTTTAAGTATTTAATGAATTTTTTGTAAGAAATTTTGACCCCCTCCGAAATAAATTTCCGCATAAATTTCCGACCTTCATAAAACTGACACAGTTATTTCGTCTTTTAAGTTCAGAAGACACTTTCAAGTTCTGGTGTTCATAATTTCCCTTGCTGATGAGAATTGTGGAAATACTAAAATGGTCATATCTCAAGTGCTCACAGAGTTATTCTACGCTATGCACTTCGATACTTACAATATTCAACAATTTCAATAGAAATTTATGGTGTCATTACAAACAATTTATAAAGCAACTTCAACTTCAGCAACCGACGCTCACAACCGTTACTCAGGAGAAATCTCAGCATAATCATATATACCAATGTACTCAACAATCTGCTCATTAATCAACAGTTAGTGAAACTTTTTCACTAAGTTTTGTCTTTTACTATTTGTGTACCTTCTTGTTTGTACTCAGATTAATCCAGAACGACCAATTTTATCAAAGCGTTACTCACTGATTTATAATATTACGCCTAAAATAAATATTAATTCTCGACAGAGGGGAATATGATATATGACTAATAAAAGATCCTCAAGAGCAGTTCATAAAGCTGAAAGCTACAACCGGTTATATGATATCAAAAGTGTTAATAAATCAACATACCTCAAGTGGACCAACAAAGATCGCTTGACCATTTTCATATAAATTAATTTTTTATTGATCTTTACCTATAGCGCCAAGAGTTCCGAAGAGGTGAAATTTTCTTTTTATATCTAAGCGTATTCTATTGGTGGCCATTTTTGACACTCAGGGCACGCTGACTTTGATATTTGCAAAAGTAAACGGAAAATCTTGTTCCTGCAGACCTATTAGGTCCTGACATTTGAAATAAAATACAAATTATTCTACTTGTTCTGATTATTATACTTGCGTTCTACGACAAGGAATGATAAGAAAGGTTAAAAAATAAGAGATGAAACCGTTGACCCACTACATTTAATGAGGATGATGAATATAGCATGATGTCATTCAATAAAACTTATTATATTATGTCAATTATTTTAGTAAATATTCAGTCTTGATTTACTTCTGTCATGTTCAAATTAATGACCAATAGAAAAAACAATTGGTAATACAGAAACTGCAAATAATAAACAGTTGTGAGCAATAGTTCGAATTCTCAAAAATATGTTAATTGTTTAGGATAAACCATATGTTAAAATTCATAGTGCAGTTTACTAGTATACAACTGCATAACTTTTATAAACTTCATAATTTTCTCTGCCTCCGACTAGAGATACAAATCTTAAATGTTTGACCTTTTCGTAAACTTTTTAATTAATAAAAATAAGTGTTTCAACGTATTGAAAGTCTTTTAAACATATAACAGACATCGCAACTGCTGAACTTGACATTTAACATAAAAGAGTTTGAGCTTCAATATAACAACTCTTCTGTAACAAGCTACCCCACAAAAACTGATCGGCCATTTACAGATGTAAAGCTTTTACGATTTTTTTCTTCGACAATTGACACAATGCTTTTATTTTAAATGTTGACTATTATCATGTTGACTATTCATTTCAGTTTTCGGCCAGGGAATTTTATAAAAAACATTTTCTTTGGATGGATGACCGAAGGTAACAAAACAAAACTTTAATTATCTTTGGGGAGAAAGCGAACAACAAGTTAGATTCAGGAAAACAAGTGGGGTTTAAAAAGAAACAACATAAAGGTAGAAGATGCAACAGAAACGGAGTATTTCTAGAAAAAATATTACGAATGAAAGGATTCCAAAGAAGGAGAGTGAAGAAGATGGGTTCTAAGTGAAGAAGATGGTGCAAGAAAAATGGGAGACTGAAAAGATGAAGTAATTTTTTTAAGGAGAAAAAAGAAAAATTTTCTGTGAATTGATATTGGCACGTGGTCCCCAACGAAGAAAGAATCACAATATCGAAGCAAGCACAGCATTAGGTACTCTGCTAGTAAGTTAACCTTTTTACAACTATTCAGGCTAGGGGTTATCGAATGCCACATGTCACGATACGGTCTTACGGAGGCCAACTGAACACTTCTAAAACAATCACTCATAATAGTATTCGATAAATCTCACAAAGTCACTGATTTTTATTTTCTCATTAAGATTTTGAACAGAAATGAAACCAAGAAAGAACGAAACAAAACGTATTTGCATCTGTGACCATTTCTGAATATTAAGTGTAAGAAAAATGAAACAAAATACTCAATTAATGTAAAATAAATAAATATTATTGCATTTTAACTAAAGAAAGCACCTCACAAAAATATTCAGTCAGAATTTTGACCTCTCTTTATAACATACAAATCTCTTAATACCGGATTGATCACCCCTCTCCACTTTCACCGCTGGGGTCATTACTTGCCACCTTTCTGCACTTATCACCCTTTCTCTGTGCGGTTAACATGGCGCCTGCATGGTTAAGAACCAATCCTGTTTACTTTAAATTTAGAACGAACATTCGTTCAAATTCCATTATTGACCGTAAATTGTTACAAGCTGTCCAGCTCACATCCCGTGGAATTGTTTCTACGGCGTCATTTAGTCGGGGCCGATATGTGGCTTCCTGTTGACTCGCTTTATGCGTCAGAATTTTCGTTTATCTTTGATACTTATAGCAGTGAAATATCTCTACTCGCCGCTCCCAACCAAACCGAAATTAACCATAATTTTAACTATGACATACTTTGAGGGCTGAGTAATTATAGTAACTAAATATAAAAATGATATTTCAATCGACAAATAATTGCCAATTGTTCAATTAAGTTGTTTATTGCGCAGCAGATTCAACTGGAATTGGAACACTCTTTTTTTATATTGTTGTATTTGTAAATAGGAAAAGTAGCGTGCTATTGAAGCTTATATACATGGAACGATAGGAGTTAGGAGTTGGGTGGTAGGTCAATGTTAGTAGGTGGGTCGCTTAGCTGGATTTACCAACAACTTGACCCACGTGGAGGGGTTAGTAGAAGTAGTTAGTAATAGTTAGAGTTATTGATACTAGGAGGAGCTGGATAGAGGAAGGAAGGTTTGCTTTTCAGCTATACGAACTGGGACATTAATGTGAAAAGCGACAAATTTTCTGGCCCCATCGGGAATCGAACCCGGGAGACTTGGTAATGAGCGACAACACTACCACCTGCGCCACCGCTGGGGCTACAGCGCTCTTTTCATGAAGGAAGAGTACAAGTTGACGCTGCTCAAACGTCCTATTTCGTCCTCTTCGTGCCATCCCTCGATCATAGATCATAAAAAAGATACAGCAAACATGGAGAACCGTTTACGCAAAGTCATTAAAAAGAACCCAACATGAAGAGCTTTTTTCTTGTAAAGGAAGGTGAAGATGATAAGTGACTGAATATTTTGGTGAGGATCTTTCTTTTGTTAAAATGCAATTATCTTTACTTATTTCATATTAATTGAGTTCTTTATTTCGTTTTCAGAAATGTTCACAGATTTAAATACGTTTTGATTCGTTTTTCCTTGATTTTATTTCATTTCACAATGTATCAGAGAAAATCAAAATCAGTGACTTTATAAGAGTGACTGAATATTTTTGTAAGTGATTATGTGCAGGTTGGACAGGAAGTAATCATCATGTGTATGACAAATTGACCAAACTCAGTATACTTCCAACTCGTGCAATTTGCATATAATTATAAAGCATGTAGCACGGAAATTATAAAGCATGTAGCAACAAAGAATTTCAGACAAAAAATCAACTACATCACTTTCTCAAATACCCTCATGGACATCGTTTGGAGAGAAGTGAACTATTTATTTATGAATTTTATTTTTATAATATTAATATATTAATGTATTCGCACCAGCAACAATATCACTGATGATCCGTGAACGCTTCTCGAAAATGTATTACAAGATATAGAACCAAAGCGTGTGTCATCTCGCCTGCATATTAAGGTAGTATGAGCTATCAGGTGCTTGTCCAGTCACTCAGGACACTTCAACAAGAAGTTAGGAATTCTGTCTATATTCGAAATAGTCATAACAGTCACCAGTACTTCATACATTATAATGTACTGACTTTATGAATCTGGTGTTGTCCGGGTGCATGAATTTACCATACATTTTTGTGTTATTTTCTAATAGTTGCGTTTGCATTTATTTCTTTTATTAAACTTCAGTCATAGTACTGTCCATATACGTAGTCAAACCCACACACTTCTACTCTGAGTCTTATTCCATAGTCACCTCACCCCATAGCTCATGATTCGGGTTATTAAGAAAAGGTTACACGACTGAAATTAGAACAAACTGAATGTGACATCGCCAAAAATTTACCTACACAGTACTTCTATTGTTGGACATCCAAATTTAGCGTCTATAATATCAGAGGTTGACTTAATATTGCATTAAACTGTGGAATTTCGTGATGGTTCTACAGGTTTGCATTATTATACTCTGCTATACGCTATTTTAAATGCCATAGAGACACTCACCCTTTACCTTAACGACACTACTTCACCCCTCCTATTAGTGTACTTAAATGGCCTCTTGTCACAATTTATCTAAACAGACTAACTGCATTTTTACAGATTTTAATTAAAAAATTTCATTTGTACGGAAAGAAAGGTACATTTTTGTACTGCTCTATTCTATATTTAAGTTGTAACACGTGCGATTGCTTTTTATATCGATTACATTAATAAATAACGTGGGAATTTATTTAAAAACCGTCCCTTCAGAGGCTTTATCCATGTTAGTCCGTCAAACTTCAAGATATTTTGTTCAAATTTTAGCCCCGCAAGATTCCAATCTTATTAGACGAGCTGATACACAATAGTATGTTCTTCCTACGAAAAATAATCATTACATTCAAAAACAATTACAATTCGTGCAAGTATGAAACAGATCGAAGATGGTCTCTTTTCCGTCTCAGATTATATTTCTATTTTTCATCTGCTGTGTTTCAGTATTTTATGAATCCTAAATAATATACTATGACTTGTATTTTACAATGCGTGCTTATAACATTCAAGGTTGCAAGAAATGAAATTAATTACAAATTCGCCTTATAATCTATAGAAAATCTATAATTTGAATACTCCAATAGTAATGTTATCTATGTAATGTATTTTGATGCACCTGAGATGTATGAGATATACGAAAATAAAAGGGTATTTACAGAATAATATTTACAAAACAATACAAAATTCACATAACATTCAACAATAATTTTGTAAAACTAAAACCACAGGTCATGAGTTGTCTCGTCATTTTAATCGCTCACTCAGAACGTGACGAAGCTCATTTTAATACAGTAATTTTTACTGCGTAATTACAAATTTCAAAAAAAATTATCTCAAGTTATTTGTATATGACAAAATAAATAATAACACTCCGTTTCAGAAATTAGACACTCCATTTTACAACACGGTATCGTAAAAATCTTTAGTTTCTTTGTCGATGCTGTATTTCATCCAGAATACGTACCAAAATTTTATACACGCACTCTCCCTTGGAATGTGAAATGTGCTTTACGATACCAGAAAGACTTCAATTAAACTTTAATGCGGTTAAAAGACGTTCAAATAAGATCGTTTTTGTATTATCGTAAAAGCAGTAACAATTGAATGCGTTCGCCCCAACCTGACCTAAAACCACATTGTTTTATGATTGTGTCATAAGAAACTTTTAATTAAAGTCAGTAAGTCAAAATTTTATAGAAGAAAATTGTCCAGCACACGATTTAATGAGAACGAAAAGGAAATTGTAATACTGTGAGAGCTTCATAAACCATACATATCTTCAGATGATCACAGTTCACTTCTCTAAATAATATTTGGGTTATCTATTTTACGAGATCCATTTACTCTCAGAAAATCCACTAGAATAAGGATAATTCAATCATATTATCATTACATCATTGTGTCCACATTTCATTAGTTTGCACTAAATTAAATCACGTCCTAGAAGAGTCTTGCACGATTAGCAAAGATAACAAAATCAAGTGTAGGACAATACTTTCATATTCAGTCGTATTTACGGTTTCGACGCCCAAGTAATAATTTCTAATTGAGAGCTTCAATAAACTTGAAAACGCAGAAAATAAATTGATCTACACATTCCCGAGAACATGAAAATCTTATCCATCTAAAAATCATCGATTTTTAATTGAGTTTTAAAATAATTTTCTTGTACCAACTAGATTAGGTATTATTGGATAGGGATCATTAATGTACTTAAAATTGCGACCCTGATCTACAGTGTATTCAAATTACAACAACTTATTAATTATTATATCTCCTTTAATTTGTTAAATTTATAAAACATACTTGTTTAATGCTTTGTTCGATGCTATTTATTGGGAGTGTGATTTTACATTATTAGTCGAGACTTGGAGACCCCTAATTTATGCCGAGGCAAACTTAATGATTCACTGAAAGGAGTACTAAGGTCAAAGTTTCACAAACTTTTTTGTTTTGAAACTCGATCAGCATCACAAAAACAGACGAAGATGTATTTTCTTTGATCTCTACTTTTACGAAATTCTCATGGAAGATAATGTCAAATATTACATAATTACATTTATACATATAAAAGCTAAATACCACTCATGTATTATCGACTAACTAATCACGAAATCTCTTTAACTACAAAACCTACAAACTTGAAATTTGTCTGGTAGATTCCTTTTAGGGTGTTGACGTCCGCTAGGAAAGGAATTTTATGAAAATACACACCTTACAGTGTGAAATAGGGGTTGAAATGTTTTATATATATCCCACCTTAGTGTCTGGAACTCGAGTGTATGGAGCAATTTCAACCAAACTTTAATCACAGATGAAAGACTATCTGACAATAAGCGCTGTGGGGGTAAGACATCGCATGCATCCCTTGGGAGGAAGAAGGGGGTGACGTGTAAAAATAATGGAAAAATTCTATAACATATTTGAAACCTTAGTTGTCGGTGCCGTTAATATGGATAAGAACGCCCCAATGCTTCGTAAGTTCACAATTATTCCAAATTGGAGATATTAAACCCCTAGCATTCGTGGGGAAGGGATGGGAACGGTTGATCGGTTAAAATCATCAAAAACGTCCGATATTTGTGTTGAATACATCAGTTTTGCGGTCGCAGATGAGAAGAGTCACACTGTTAATGCCGCTTAAGTCCACGAGGCATTATTATGAGGGAATGTATTCCATTTTGTTAATAATATAATAATAATATAATAATAAAATAATAATAATAATAATAATAATAATCTGATTATTAGGTTGCTACGAAGCGATGTAGACGTGAGAATTAGAGCTCCGCATATTAAGGATGTAATTAATAGTAAATATGAAATTATAATATATTGTATAATATGAAGAATACTATATTGGAAGTGACCACAAGAAAACTGGGCGAAATTCGGCCCTTAGGGGCTGAATAATGAGTAATTGAAGATTGAGCGGAATATGGTGACATATTGACGAGTTAGAAAATGCATGGAAATTATGTTAAAAATAAGGCAACACATAGGTGAGAATATAAAGTGAAAGGGCAAGGTTTTCAGTGAGTGTTGGATAAATATCTGGTCAATGGACTGGAAACTGTGAAAAGTTTATAAAGTTTGAACAACAAAATGGACATCATAGTCGTAAAAGTTTGAACACAATTATTAAAAAAATATTAGCAGAGATGAGTACAAATTTATCAGGATAATAGCCAGAAGTATAAAGTATTGCCTGTTTGCACAAAAGTAGCAAAAAATTAATGCAGTGGCTTATAGATAATTATAATAAATATATGTAGTAAATTTAAAACATGACCCCTTCAAACTGATGAACGAAGGGCGCGTTGTAGTTAGGGACATGATATGTACCAAACCGCAAAGGTGTGTTTGTCAACAGGACCTGCCAACCTGCTTAGGGGAAATCTACTAGCGCTAGAATCGGAGTCCTTCGGGACTTTATACCTGCACGGTGGGAAACGTTCGAAAAAATAGGAAAGGAAGCCACACTACTCACAACGTATGGGATGGTACAGAGAATCATATACATCAACACGTGTCGAACAATTTTTTTTATCGTTAGGGGTATGCTGAAATGTTAAATCCGCCTCTTCCTTAGGACCCTTCATCGGAATTGATGGGACGATCACTTGCTTGCTTCTGGAGAGTAAATTAGTTTATTGTCCTCCACTTGTTTTCTTACTCATACGCAGTTTTTTTACCATAAAGTTTATTATAAAAGGAAAATATATAATATTATTATAATACAAATAGTATAACGCCACCATTTTGAAAAAAATACAAACGTCAAGGGAAACGATCGATTTTGAAAATCAGTTAATAACTCTGGAAAGGAGTAGAATATTGCGATGCGGTTTGAATTTAAATGAAGAGTAATAAAATAGAAGCCAAATATGAGAATTAACTGGATTATTATAGCAAACACCGGGGGTTAAAACAAAAGACATAGGGAAAAAACGACCACGTTTGGGAGTGTTAGGAGTGCCAGTAGGAAAAGAAGGAAAAGATATGATACAAGAAATAGTATACCATAATATTTTAAAGAATAATTTAAAGAACAAGAAAGCACCCGGATATGACGAGATAACTCATAAAGTAGTTAAGAAAACAATAGGTGATTTAACAAATTATTTGTATGAGATTTATAATAAATGCCTGAAAGAAAGGCTACTAACCAAAGTGTTGAAAAATTGCGAAATTAAGGTTCTAAAAGGAAAAAACAGACCAGGGCATGACCCAAAGTCCTATAGGCCAATATCATTTTTACCAACTATCGTAAAAAATATTCTATAGAATAATATCAGAAACATTGCAAGCATACTTACAGGATGATGGAAATATGAATGAAACAACAGTACGGTTTAGTGCCAGTGAAACGCTACAGGATCTAATGGACCTAATAAAAGGTCGCAAAACCAAATATTGTGCATGCATCTATATGGATATTGAAGGAGCTTTTGATCACGCCAGATGGGGTCATATAATAGAAACATTACGGGAAAAAGACGTACCAGAATATCTGGTTCGTCAATGTAGACAATAGGATGTCACCGGGGTTCGTCCAATGGGCCGCTTTAGTGGAATATAGTGTTCGACAATGTGATATGGGAATTGGAAGAAAAGAGCATTAATTATGTAGCATATGCTCATGATTTGACATTGATTGTAGAAAGGGATTCAAGAGTAAAATTGCCGTATGAAACACAAAGGACGTTAAACACGCGTGATGAGATATGTGCAAAAAGAGGGTTGCGACTATCAGGGGAAAGGACTAAGATACAGAAAGAAAAGACGAGATATTATAGTTAAGTTACGAGATAAAAAAGATCCAAATGGTAACGAAACAACGCTACCTAGGAGTCATAATAGATCAGCAGTTGACATTTTTAGAACATTTATCATGCATACGGCGGCGCACAGAAATTATATTACACAGTATGCTACGGGTAGGAATAATGAACTATGGAATATCGCGAAGATATCTCAGGAGCATTGAGACTAATAATAATGCATGGATGCCAAATATGGGGAGAGAGAGCGATAAAGCAACAATTTGAGATGAAGTTAACATTTATAGAAAGGATATGTTTATTGCAACTTACAGGAGGGTACAAAAATGTATCCACAGAAGCGCTGAATGTAATAGCATGAGTAATGCCTTTAGATTTATATGTACAAAACATTAAGTATAGAAGAATATTATAAAAGAAAAGAAAAATGGATAAGGAAAGAGGAAAGAAGGCGCGAAGGAAGTTAACAGAAAAATCACTAACAGGTTTGCAAACAAGATGGGAAAGAACTGTAAAAGGGTGACAAACATTCCGGTATATACCGGAGGTAATATACTTGAATAAAAACAGGTGTGGGGTGGGGGTAATCCTACGAAAATGTGCAACTATTTATAACGGGTCATGGTAACTTTAAAAAGTGTCTATAGAAAATAGGAAAAATAGAGATAGCAAATGTGTACGTAAGAAAGGAGAGGATACCCCGGAGCATGATTTACGGGAATGTGAAATATTTGCAAGAGAAAGAGGAGAATATCTTAAGAGTTATCAAATACAAGATGTATAAAATACGAAAAATACATGGACACTAATAGATACCAAAATCAAATTTGACGTTTTTACGGAATATACTAACACGATAACATATTTGAAAGTAGTGGTCGCATGGTAGATGTGCGCACATCTTCCCGGGGCACGGACCAGAACACCGTGAGGTAAGATGCACTGTGCATAGAACACAAAAAGGAGCGAGAGATAAAGATGGAAGAGAGTACCTCGTTTTGCTAATGCCAAAGATACGAGGTAGCGTGAACGCCAATGAAATTAAATAAAATATTATATAAAGTGTCTTTATTATTAAGGGATGAAATGTAAAAATAATCAAAAATGACTCGTATTAGTGTTAAGATCATAGTTTTTGGGGCTGCTGAAATTAGTTGTGACATTTTCGAATACCCGACAGTCCAAAAAGAAGCTCATAAACACCTTTTGCCCCTTAGGGGTAGGAAATGTTATGAACAAATTATCGAAAAAGATAGATATCAGTGTCTAGTTCACAGTTTTCAGTATTGCTGAATTGATAGTAACATCCTGTAATCGTATAAGTCTATATTCAGCCCTCATTGGAAATAGGACACTCCTAGCACCCCATGTGTAAGGGATGGGAAAGAGTTGACATGTAAAAATAATCGAAAGTTACCAATATTAGTGTAAGGTTTAGGGGTCGCTGAGATAATTAATGGCATTTCCATTGCTGCTTAAATCCACGATCAACCCTATAAACCCCAGCACCTCAGGAGAGAGCACGACAAAAATTATCGAAAATTTTCGAAAGTTGACGAGTTCAGAGTTTTCGGTGTCGCTGAGTTAAATGGTGTCACCTCTATGAGAAAGAATAAATCTGGAGACATGTTACAGAATTCATTCAAGCAAAGCTGTGGGTACTCTGCTAGTTATCAGTAATTACAAAACCTTCATGGAAAAATTTTATTCAATATAGTTAGTCCACATATTTCCCGTTGCGTATATTTTGCAAACGTTTACTCCCATATACGATACGGTATTATTTTCTGGGTCAATTCCGGTCAGAGTATCCAAACTTTCAAAATTCAAAAGATGATTGTTCGGAAAATTTGTAAATCTCACCCCCAAAACTCGTGTAAACATATATTTAAGAAATTAAAATTTAGTACTTCCATGCATATATATTTATGAAACGGTCGTGTTTGTTAAGACCGATTTACTGAAGTGCTACGCTTGCTTCATACGAAACTGTCTTGCGCAAGAACATAATACCCCCAACGGGAATAATATTCATCGTCCTAGAGTGTCAACCACTCGTAAATTTTACCTGAAAAGTCATGTAATTTAGTCGTAAACTAAAGAAGCTAGAATGACGAGCTTTTAAAATTATATTAAACTTGTACATATATACTTTAAAATATTAGTTCGAAGTTTTGGGCTACATCATAACATACTAAAAAATCACTTTAAAACACGATGACTCAAAAAAAAAATCTACAGTTTTACTCGAAACCCAAGCAGTTTACCTGTAAACTAAGGAAGCGAAAATAACAAACTATTAACATTACATTATACTTGTACTCTTTAATTTTGATTTATTTGTTTGAAGATTTGGGCTATATCATAATACTGAAAGAAGCTCGTTTGAGAAATGAACAGTCAACAAAAAATCCTTCATATTTTTGACTGGAAGTCCATGAAATTTACTCGTAAACTAAAGAAGCTAGAATGACGCGTTTTCAACATTGTATTATGCATGTATACTTATACTCTGAAACATTAGTTTGAAATTTTGGGTTATATCATAATACTGAAAGAAGCTCTTATAAATAATGTAATTTACTCATGAACTAAATATTTGAGAATATTGAGCTTTTATCACCTGTTTATGCTTATATTACAATGATACTTTAAAATATTAGTTAGAAATTTTGGGATACCTCGTAATACTGAAAGAAACTTCTATAAAACACGAACACCCAATAAGAAATTAAATTTTAAATTTTACTCTAAAACCCATGTAATTTACTCGGAAATTAAAGAAGTTAGATTGACAAGCTTATAACATTATATTTTACTTGTACATTTATAATTTACAATATATTTTTGAATTGTTTTGCCTATTATTACATACTAAAACGAGCAAATCGAAAACAGATTTATTTAAAAAAAGTATTACGTAATTTTTACTCGAAGGATAACTTATCTACTCGATAGTAAAACGCTTGGATATCAGGTATTGAACAGTTTGAAATTTTGGTTGCTTTCTAAGATCCTGAAATAGGATTGCTCTAAAGAAATATACGTAACATTGATTCGAAATATTTGTTACTCTAAACTATGAAACGAGGCCTTACACTGTGGAGTATTTGACGCCAAAATCCGGAAAAAAGAAAAAAAAATCAAATTTGTTGCACAAAATTTAATTCTATATCTCCGACTCGTTCATTAACTGGTGCGTCGAACATTTTTTAAAATTATTTTTAATTGGTTAAATCTGGCGTCTTTTATCACCGGTTGAATATAAGGTTTGTATGTTTGCACATTTCCTTATATTACTGTCATTAGCATTTGTAACGTTGTAGAATTAAATTTATACTTTCCGTATGGATCGCTGGATTTACATCACGTTTTACACGGGGATAAATAAAGATATGTACTTTTGAGATTTTAATTATTGTTAATCATTGGAATTAATTGATTTGTTTTACAATGTATTATTTTTGAAATATATTTTTTTCATGAAGTGTTTTTGGATGCTTATATTTAACGTATGTATGAAAATGTGTGTCGGGGCCTGTTGCGCAATTTTGAGACCACGGCATTAATATATGATGTATGTAGAATAGATCCCAAAAGAAAAATTTTACCCCAAGTTTTTTTATTCATATTTGAAAAAAATAATGCGCTAGATAGTGTTCATGAAGCGTATTTGCAAATAGTGAAGCACCAGATTTTTATGAAGAACTATACGGGGACATAATGAAATTCTTTTTCGTATCTAATTGATTTAGAATATTTGACAGGGGCCCCCCGATTGGGAAGGAAGGTTGGTATAAATGAAAATAGTCCTCCTTGAAGGACGGTGGGATTTGCATAAAGGTGTACTGTCCATATATAAGAGATATAAATGATTTTTTTTTTTGTGTGTGATGAGTTTAGAGAACTTTATGAAATTGAAAGAAAAGAGATTATTGAGATTTCTGTGTTGCTTGCCCAACATTCACTCATTGAGACCAGAGTTATCTGCGGACTATTCCATTCAGCTTGCATTCAATACCCGTACTGTTTCCAGGAAGCTCCGTTCGAAAAGAAGGATCAATGATGTTATTATTTCGAAAAAGGACATTTGTTGAAAACATGAAGGAGGTTTATAGGCGTCAAGTGATAAATACCATAATATCCTCACAGCGAAGCTATGTTAAGCATGTCAGTCCGAATCCGGAGCCAAATTGCTCCATTACCCTCCACTTTCTTTAAAATCACGAAAAACCACCTTTAAATAGAAAAAATTAAGAAAATATTTTCGAAGGGTTCAGCATTAGATATAACTGAAGAAATCCACAAAAATTAATTATACCGTATGTATTCTGGTGTGCTGAATCTGAATCTGCTATCTGAATGGTTCTCACTTTTTTTTAAATCACAAAAAACACCTTTAAATAGAGAAAATATGAAATTCTTTCTTTGGGAGGGTTCAGTATCAGTTATAACCGTCCAAAGGCGACCAAAAATGATTCGTCAATATCTATTCTAATGCATCATATATTCAACATACAGCACGTATTAAACATACATCATATATTAATGCCGTGGTCTCAAATTGCGCGACAGGCCACGACACATATTTAAATGTATACGTTAAATATGAGCATCCAAAGACACTTCATGAAAAAAATAATTTTCAAAAATAATACCTTATACAAACAAATCAATTCATTCCAATGATTAAACAAATTAAAATTACAAAAGAACATAAATACACAAGGATAAACAAATATTACACAAAGATAAATAAAGATTTTATCCCTGTGTAAAACTTGAAGTAAATCCAGCGATCCATACGGGAAGTATAAATGTATTTCTACAACGTTACTAACGCTAAGAACAGTAATATAAAGAAATATGCAAACATACAAACCTTACATTCAAGCAGTGATAAAAGAAGCCAGATTCAACAAATTTTTCGGAAAGTAACACCGTTTGACGCGCCAGTTAATCAGCGATTCGGTGATATAAAATTAAATGTTGTGAAACAAATCTGATTTTTTTCCTTCTTTCCGGATTTTGGCCTCAAGTGCAACTGTGTTACGCCTCGTTTCATAGTTTAAGAGTAACAGATAGCAGCGCCCGCTCTAGCGGTTNCTTTTTCCCCCCCCCCCCCGTAAGGGTGCATGTGTCTTATTCCCGTGGGTACTGAATTTAGACTTAAACATATAATAAACAATTCAATGGAGAATGGAGTACGTCAGTACCTGATGTAATGAAATCAAGCTGGATGGCGACAATACGTGGGTATTGACTTTCGTACTGTTAGTGAATTCTAAGAAAATTCCAAGAGAGAAATGAATTTACTTAAATAATAACAATAATTCTTTTATTTTAGGATTACTTCAAGAATGATAAAAACAAATGTTAATTATCACAGAGTATTATGGTTAATGAAGCACTGACAAGTCTGCTTTAAATTGAGAAATAATTATGCTATGAACTACAAGCAATGATATTAATTGCGTGTGAATATTAAATTATTAGATGAGTACCCGCAGCTTTGTTCGCGTAAATTCTGTAAAGTCTCCAATTTTATTTTTTTCTCATATCTACATTCGTATTTATTGAGAATGTTATCCTTTAGTGTTGGAGGTTACATTATTATTGGTGTTTACCCTCAATCCCATTTTTTAATAATTTTGTGTGTCACGCTCTTCCCAACCCCCACTTCTAGGGACGTCGTGCACCTCATGTGGTCTGAAGGGTACATAATGCCACTGGAAATACGATTAATCATCTCATAATTCACAATAACCATGGACTCGACCCTAATAACGGTCTTTTCATGTTATTTTTACGTTTCGCTCTTTCCGGCCCAATCTCTAAGAATACAGTGCTCCTATGTGATATCATCTTGAGCATAACGGCATCGGTTGTTGAAACGTCTCGTCAACCCTAAAACTATCTATCCGATGAATTTTTTAAATATTTCAATATTAGTTTCCAGTTATTTTATCCACAAATACATTTTCACCCCCACCCAAGGGGTGTTTCTTTCATGAGGGCTTAGTTAAGCGATATCGGGATTTCACTATCAACTCAGCGACGCCGAAAATTATGGACTCGTGACTGATATGTCATGTTCGATATTTTTTATAGCATCCCCTTCCCCAGGGGTGCTGGAATTCATACGGGCTGATTGTAAACTTTGACGTCTTAGAGAATGTCACTACTAATTTCAGCGGCCCCGAGAACTACGATCTCAACACTAATATCGGTCACTTTCGATTATATTAACATTTCACTCCTCCTCACCCCAAACCCAAAGGGTGTTTATTTCTTATAGGGGGTGATCGTTTACTTATGTGGAAATGAGGGTGTCCTCTTCAGCTGTCACAAAAACGATTTATTCAACACCATATTCGGTCGTTTCTTTATTATTTTTACATTCCCAATCCTTCATTCCCACCCCTACCCTAGGGATGCTAGGGGTATATTATCTGCAATGTGGACTGATTGTTAACTTAGAAAGCAACTGGGACGTCATTATTTATCCCAACGCCACCGAAAACTATGGTATAGGATTTTCCCATTATTTTCGCATTATAAATATAATATCGGATTTTCCCATTATTTTTACGTGTCATCCCCTTCTCACCACATCTCTAGGGGTGTAAGGGATGACCACATGGCTTGTTGTCATTTAGTTAGACATCTGTGTTTCAAGTTTGGTTAAAATTGCTCCAGGCACTCTAGAATTATGGTGGGATACATAAAATACTCCAGTATCACCCCCTTCGGGATAGATTTTCGTAAAATTGTTTCTTCGCAGATGTCTACTCCCTAAAAAGAACCTATTTACCAAATTTCAAGTAGTTTTTTAGATTTTGCGTTTAGTAACTCAGTCAGTCAGTGGTAATTCGATATATAATCACTTGTACTTTGTATTTTTTCAGTAAATATACGAAGTTATGGAAAATACAAAAAATTAACACTGTTCATTTCAGCAACTCCTATAACTGGATGCGTCAGAGAGATATATATTTTACAATAATTTTTACATGTCATCCCCTTCCCTGGGGGTGTATGGGGGTTGATCATGTCTCTAAATTAAGTGGTTTAGATCGTGTCTTGATAGTCTGTCAGTCAGGACAAGCAATTGTATATACCGAGAATATTTCAACTGACTATTTTATAACGGTTGTTGAATTAGAGCTCTAAAGAAGCTTTATAGGGCCTTAGTTGAAGTAGCGCTCTGCACGCGTTCTATTGTATTAAGAAAAAAAACATGCATGTTCAAACAATTTCAATCAGCGCCCTTTACCAATTCTGCATTAATTTATAAATAATATAAATTATTAGTTTTGAAAATTTATAACGAACTTCTATTGTTTAATATGTTTAACATACATTACCGTAATAATTATTTTAAAAAATTAATCACCGTCCAATCTTTTATATATCTCAAATCTTTAAATATTGTGATATGTATCACAATCTCATGATGTTATATTTTATGATTATTTTCTTTAGAATCAAGAATTGTACATATTTTTATCTTTTAGACATTAACAGTATAAATAAGCTACATTAACACTGACATTAACACTGTAAATTTTTAGCGTACGAAAAAATCGATACGTAAAATTTTCTATTGATTAGGAATTAACACGATGGGCTCTAATGACCTTCGATGTTGACGAGCCCTAAAGCCCCAACAAAAAACAAACAAAAAGGAATTAACACAAATATTTTTCTCACACTTACAGCAATAATGTAGCCCCAAAATTTTGGCGCTCTGGATAAATGTCAAGCCTCTCAATTAATATTACGTATATTTCTTTAGAGCAATCCTGTTTGAGGATCTTAAAATGCAACCAATATTCCAAACTGTTCAGTGCTTCATATCCAAGCGTTTTACTATCAGGTAGATTACTTATCCCAGTAAAAATTACGTAATACTATTTCAAAATAATTCTGTTTTAGAGTTTCTCGTTTAAGTATGTTATAATGCAGCCTAAATTTTCGAGCTAATATTTTAAACTACAAATGAACAATTAAAATATGTTAAAAGCTTGTCATTCTAGCTTCATAAGTTTACGAGAAAATTACATGTCCTTCGAATCAACACAATTTATAATTTTTTGTCCACTGTTAATTTTTTCAACGAACTTCTTTTAGTATTATGATGTAGCCCAAACCTTCAAACTAATATTTTAAAATTAAAGTGAACAAGTATAATATAATGTTAATAGTTTGTTATCCTCGCTTCCTTAGTTTACAGGTAAACTGCTTGGGTTTCGAGTAAAACTGTGTAGAATTTTTTTGAGTCTTCATGTTTTAAGGTGTTTTAATGTTATGATGTAGCACAAAATTCTTAAGTAATATACTTATGTACACATGAAAAATTGTAATATCATGTCGATTGCTTGTCATCGTCGCGCTTTTAGTATGAGTGTGAATGACTTGGGTTTCGAATTTATATTATATATGAACTATTTAGTGTGATTGTTTCTTAGTAAATGATGCTTGCTCTAGATTTATACTCATATTGTGTAGTTTACCTATATTTGCCTTGTCTTTGAAGTATTTGTTTCAGAGTCTTATGTTTATTACAAGTAAATTTAAAATGTGGTACAAAATTAGAACAATGTATGATTAATATAGTTGTGAATTGTTGATTGCGTAGCTAACTTGCTTTAAGAGTAAATGAGGATCTTATTTCTAATGTTTAGTATTGATTACAATATTGATGTGTTACGCGAGTTGCATATATTTTAAACTTGAAAATGTTATTTTTAAAATAGAAAAAATTGTTACACGAATCTGTTTGGTGTGTCAAAGAGGAGTCCAAAATTATAGAGAAACAATGCTATATTTTGTTTTTTAAATTTTCCAGTTGTTTAACACAAAACACAAAAACTCTGCCAGAAGATAATCAGCCAGAAGACATCAGGTGCAAGCAGGGTCCTAGGAACAGCGTTTTCACAAGTGTGAATGCAAAGAAGATCACTTCAATAAAAAATACACCTATTGTTGAAGCAGAATTAATCTCATTGGAGCTTATAAAAAACAAGATTTCATTGTCGTGAAGAATTTCAATTGCCTCGCCAATAATAAGATCAATCAAGAAATAATTCACACTATTTATAATGTGAATGTTAAATAAAGGTTTCAATATGAAAAAATGAGCATAAAACAAATTATATACGATACAATACGTATTTTTTATTCTTCGTCTCGTTGCTCGTAAAAAGGCAGCCCTAAAAATATACAATAAAAAAGAAACAAATGAATACCATATTATTCGACTGTCAAGGTCGAGCTACCGCCGCGCTATCTGACGCAGGAATTCTGAAATATTTCCTTCGAGAACTAATATTCTTCAGCCGGTCACTGGCGCGTCCTGGTGGCGTAAGTTTAAACTACCCTTTTGCGAGGGAGAAACACCTTATATAATTTTGCAATTACCACCACGGCCATCAGCCGGCTACTGAAGAATATTTTACTATATCTTCAAGGCGGGAACGTCAATTCTGCCGAACTGTGCAAGCGTGTGGCGCACCTGCACGCAAGAGCTGGCTGATCGTCTCAGGTGTACTAAATCTGTTACCTGCATGAACATTTTGAAACACCAGTATTTCGACATAGTAATACTCGTTTTAGTGCTTTCCGTGCTAGTCCAAAATGTTTAAATGTGGTACAATATTAGCTCAAAATTATAGTTCTCGTTTCGATCCTAGAAATGGATGCCGCTGACTATACGTAGGTTTATTCTTTATTAATACTTACTGCATGTTCAAGGTTTATTTTTCATTACAATATACTCCATTATATTTCTGAAACTTTTGTTTAAGTTCTAATGGTTTGCTCTATTAACTTTCTTGAAGTGTATTGTTAAAGAAAATGCGTTATTTTCAGTATGCCGGCGAGGCGTCGAGCAGATGTGATTGGATCTTACGTATCTACTCTTCACTGTAGAATTGCCCAGTCTCTGTGATGCTAAAACAGCAAATTCGGCATTCGCCTGTAAAAATTGATATTCACTTCTCCCACGGAGCTGGTGCGCTAGACTACGGGCTAGATACAGCTCTATTAAGCTGGAACAACTTTTATAACACAAATAAAACTAGTGCCAACATTTAGTGCTATTTAATTACTTATTAATTACACACTCGTTTTTTTAAAAGTTGTCTCTTTCTTCTTAAGCTCACTTAACCTTTCATTAAAACTCTTATAAAAAATAATTCATCAAACTGATATTAGCAGTTGAATTAATTACTCCTTAATGACGCAAAAACAATAACAAATATTTAGCAATATATATTTATTTTTTCCTTACATACCAGTGAAAAATAAAAAATGTAGCCACATCATTGAAATTCGTACAAAAACAAAGAATATAAACACAAAATATAATAACATTTGAGTAATAAAAATTGATATTAAAAATATTTATTGAATTCATAAAAACTGTGTAAACAACTATGCGATGGCACTGTATCCAAGGCGACTAGAAAATCTACGATAATTCAATGCGTTACAGAAAAAAGCGCAAAGGATACGACTATGAAAATTTACGTCAACAATATACAAACAATAATCATTTAATTGTTTATATTTTGAACTGATGGTGCTATGGTAAAATAATGGAAGATGCATTTGTTGATAACTATTTATTTATTAGAAACAGGTTTACTCATCTTCATATCAAAAAAGTTGATAATTTAATCACTGTGTCAACTCTAATTACCTTATCTAACATTGTTTATAATACAATTAATAACATTAATAACTCATAAAACGAGCGTGATAATTTTCAAAACATTTTCTTCGATGACACTGTAGCCGAGACGTATTGAAAATCAATGATAATTCAAAGCGATTCAGAAAAACGCGCAAAGGATACGATTATGAAAATTTACGTCAACAATATACAAACAATAATCATTTAATTGTTTATATTTTGAACTGATGGTGCTATGGTAAAATAATGGAAGATGCATTTGTTGATAACTATTTATTTATTCGGATCATGTTTACTCATCTTCATATGAAAAAGGTTGATAATTTAATCACTGTGTTAACTCTAAAAACCTCATCTAACATTGTTTATAATAAAATACCACCATTATGAACTTAGGAAACGTACCTTATAATTTTGTAAACAATTTATTTGGAGGTTTGTGGCATTACGTTCGTCCGTTTCTGTTTCTTCGTCTGTTTTATGTCGTTCATGTGTAAATGGATGAATAAATTTAACTGGATGAGTAAATTTATGAAGAAAGAAGAAATAGATATTAGAAAAGAAGTATTGAACGTAAGTTTAATCGAAGTATATTTTTAATCATTTAGCACTTTCGTAACAAAAATAAATAAATTTCACTTTCAAAATAAGGGAAAGGTCGCGGTATCTGAAATAAAGTAGGTACTTAGTAATTGTTATATTGCAAAATACTTGCACGAAAAAACTACTTCGCAGATACTGAGTATTTTTATGAAACATATAATACCAGCATATTATGTAACTCAAGTTAAACAACAAGTTAATTCAATTTTTAAATTCAACTCTTGCATCGAAAAATTTGTAAATAAATTTAGATAATAATATAATTATAATATTTATTTACTGCAATTGGTCAGATCTTACCTGACGGCAGTATAGAAGTAAATACAATACAAAGAATACAAAAATACATATCAGCCAGTTCCGGGAAATATTCTAAAATATAGAAGAATACTGGAAAAAAAATAATGAACAGTTTTATTTTTATTTCTAAGCCACAATATGTTATTGTAAGACATGCATGGTCATAATAACTTTAAGATTTTGTCTTACATAGCTGAAAATGAGGAGTTTTCGGGACTTTTAGAATCGGAAGAAATGCCTTGTGTAACTGCATTGCTTTCGAAAGTGATTGAAAATCCTACAGTTAATGGAAGAGTTGGGCCGTGGAAAGATGAGTGGGTGTACAAAAAATGTTACAGTATGAAACATGTAGAAATGTCGAAAGCTGGAATAAATGCATAATGTGTCCCCAAAATTGGAGATCATTTAATAAATAATGCGTTTGTTCCCTCTGAGGTCGAATTTGCGCAGAGATGACTTTGGTTACGGGAGAGTTCCAGCTTCATCAGCTTGCTGTGAGAGAGAATTTAATAAGATTAAAAGCATTATTTTCAAGAACAAGAGAAACATACGGGTCGTCATGTGCAAACCAATGAAGACACCCAATATATCAAAGGGAACAACGATGAAATTATCACAGATAATGAAGAAAGGATGGTCAATAATATTGAATATCTGGCTTGTAGTAATGGTGAGTTACCTACAGGAGCACATGTTTGCATCATATGTAGTAAGTACATATTTGATAATTGTTCATTTCCTAACGAAAACAGAGAAAAGGGTTATGGACAAAAGAGAGTTTGCAGGTCATGCAAATGAAGTTTTTTCGCTGACACTATTTAGAATATGAGAGAAGTGGAGAAATGGAGGGGAGTTAATGATAGTGCCAAAGAAAGTTTATATTTAAGGAAGATCAGTCATTTAATAAAAGATGCGCTTCAGTGGGAAAATCACAAGAATCTGCCCGTATTGAAGAATGGCAATACCATGTCCATTTATGAGTATAGAATCGGCAAAGAATATATTGCTTACCGAAACACACGTGCATTTGACAGCATAAGTCAAGCTATATTTGTTGCTGCCATTAAGGCTTTGCAGGACCAGGTAAATAATTAATTTTTATCTCCATCAAAAAGAACGGTAAACAACTTCTCATTATTCAAAGTAGACGTATTATTTACAAAGAAAAACAATTTATTTAACCTTCGAAGTAGAAATATTTTCAGTTGCTTGATGAGGTATTTAGTGTCTATCATCAACTTTTCAATACAAATATACGTATTCTAATACAAAAATGTTAGTAATTTGAAAATGTGAAAACTGAAAAGGATTTACAGAAATTGAAACAAATTTGACAATTAGTGATACATTTCACTGAATGTATTCATTGTTATTACAATTACAGATCACTGCAATAGAGGAATCTTTCTTTTTTTATTTTATTCAATAGTTATTTAAGCAAAGTGTAGGACCCGGAACGTACCTAAAACGCACGAAATTATTAATGGAGTTCGTTTCAAAACATCAGGTTTCTAAGGAAACGTATGTTCGCCCATGTGAGACCAGCACAATGGATCTTGTGCAAAAACTACTTGCCCAGAATGATGGGATGACAGAAGCTTCTTTGTAGTAAAAACTAAAATGATAAAAAGGTCAACAAAGTTGGAAAAATTTCAATCAACTACGAACATCTAGCAAAAAGAGATGCATCCAAATTGATTTCAGAAGAAATGAAATTGAAAACGATAAGCAAATGTGATACAAAAAATTGTGATGGTCACAGAGAGTTGAAGATAACTGATATAAGTTAGTATCAAGCAGGTTACGTACGTATAAAGAATGTCCCAGATCACCCGAAAACACACTGAAACTATTTTACCGAAAACAATCCATTTTCAGATTATTTACCGTAAATGTGAGAAAGATGAGAGAAGACACACCATCTTGCTAAAAAATCTTATATTGTGATTCTTATTTTAGTGGTATTCTGGTGTAAATTTAGTATATAAATATTATTTTCAAATCAATAGCAAAATATTACGTTTCCACATTCAAGTTATATGAGTAATGAAATGTTTTGAACATATCGGAGATGAAATAAGCATGTTCTATCAAATTTTCCACACACCGATTATGAAAGTTATGAATTCATATTTAGTACTACGAACTGTCTGTTTACTTTATTTGGTTACAGATATCACCAATATGCAATACCATTTCTCTAATTACAAATCAAATTTCAACCTATATTTTTCAGGTCACACTTGTTGGGAAAATTTAAAACATGAAGTTCTTCCGCAGATAAGAAAACACAAAAATTTCATCTAGTCCATATTTAATCTGATACACATTATATGATAATTAAATTATTCATATATTGGAAAAAAATTAATAAATAATATTTGTTTTTGAATTATGGGTTATACTGCCATAACTACATATGTTCTTAATTAATAACTGCTGTAAATAATATTCTAAATAACATTTAGTGATACTATTAGTTACAAATAAATAATATTGATAACAATATACTTTTTTAAACAATATTCAAAAGAGGAACAGCTGTGAACAAATGCATCTTCCATATATTTACGTTAACAGTATAGCTTATAAATAAAAGAAAATAAATATTTGATGTTTAGTTATTGTTGAAATGCATTTTCGTCCTCTGCAACATTTTTGCTGTACAGCTTTCTAAACATCATAAATTTGAATACGTCTCGGTTACAAAGCCATCCAAAATTGTTTAATAAAATTATCAGGCACTTTTTCTACCTTTATAATGGTGGTAATTGTATTAACAATATTAGATGAAGATTGTCGCGATAACACAGTGATTAAATTATTACCTTTTTTGATATGAAGATGAGTAAACATAATCCGAATAAATGAATAGTTATAAACAAATGCATCTTCCATTTAATTACCCTAGCACAATCATTTCAAATATAACAAATTAAATGGTTATTGTTTGTATATTGTTGCAAATCGCAGATTGTCTGCATATATTCTTAGATGTGAAGATCTCCACAGACCCAGATTGCTGCACGGCATGTTGCGTCAGACTTCCATTTTGGCGAGTCTATTTCCTGGTATTGCTCACAAACTATTGCAATATCAGTATTTCGTTCACGCACTGTTATTTTATCTTGTGCTGCTTCGCATTGGTTAAGATTAAGCTGGACAATCTTCATCGTCCGTTTCTCTTCACAACGAGTAAGGCTTCATAGAAGAACGGACACTTTAGGCCGCCAGAAGCATGACCTTTGTCTACTTTTTCGTTACAAAGGAGGCAGCTTGGATACTTAGTGCAAGTCTTCGCCTTATGAATTGTCTCTCCGCAGCGATAGCAGGTGTTCGTCCAATCGGGTCCCTTGCAAGTCCGAGCAATATGCCCGAAAGCCCAGCACTGACAGCACTTGGAGACGACAAACTTCTCCCGGAGTTGACTGTTCATCCAGTCAATTCTAATCTTCCTTAGATAGATAGCCTTGCGAACAAAGTTTGCCGAAAGGCTTACCACGTTTAAGTGGCGCAATACGCCTTGCGAAGGGATTTGACAACCACTTGATCTCCCTCAATACCTTCAAGATTCTTCAAAATTCCTGTTCTCATGTCCCCTCCTGTAGTAAGCTCATCGAGGTCTTTGAGCTCAAGGGACACCTTAGGGCCCATGGTCTTTACCTCAGCTACCCCCACGAGATTCGTCGCCACAGCTGCCTTAAACCGGTCTGCCTTTTGATCTGCTGTCCTATCAAATTCCAACATCAAGTCACCAGATGCCCGTTTCCGGATCCTGGTAACATTTGCGCCCAGATCTTGGGATTCTGGTGCCTCCTTCATACTCCGAAGGATCTCTACATAACACTGGCCCACTAGCGCTTTAAGTATTAGGGCGTCAGGTTTTTCAAATTTGGGTTTTTTTTCTTCTTCTTGACTCCAACTATCTATCACTTTCCTATTGGACAGTTTGCGGTACCATTGCCGTCTCGTTAGTGGTCAAGGCCACTCCATAGGTCTTGGACCTTGGGTGGTTGTACGACTCTTGCGTACGTAGGAATATATTTTTCTTCTTTTTCTTCTTCTTTGCTGTCCTGAAGACTTCTGATTGTCTATATATATATATATATATATATATATATATATATATATATATATATATATATATATAGTGACGAAACTAACGGTGTAGTGGGTAATGCTCATCTTATTTCACCGGCAAACTCGTTCTCCAACCATCAATTCCTAATTTTATAGGCTGGGTTCGACCCATTAATTAATTTACGACACACACTACGGTTCCTTGTTAGAGGAAAACACCAATTAAAATATAATTGGTTTAATTATTTGTTTATATAAGTTTACATGCTTATAAACTAATGCCTAATGCACACTCCTCCAAAAATCACAATATCTCACATCACAAATGAAATTTCTCTCTTCGCTTCAGTTCCTGGTAGCTCATTGCACCAGCCATTAACATTTGCTTTACATTGATTAGATTGATCAATTGTTAATGTTTATCTTCTTTGCCCTTCTTAATTAAACAAAAAGATGTGACTAATAAAGTTTTGGGCTAGGGCGGTAAAGTTCATGTGCGTTGTACAGGTTCTTTTCGCAGCCACACGAAATATAAATCGCTGGGCGCAGCCAGCTCGTTATTACCTTGGTATTGATGTGCCGTCAATCAAAAGGTGTTGGTAGTAGGTTGGTACCCCTTTCATAGTACCAAGTCATTCATGAAGAACTTCCTCCCCAACACTGGCGACTCATTCACCTCCAAAGACCATTGACCAGCTTTTGCAGTCGCCTAAACTCCGTCCCTTCGCTCCATCCAAGGAGAGCAGACCACTGACGCCAAAATTGTTTAGCGTAATAAAATTTCATTAGTCCCTTACTTCACCGAAAGTATCGAGTCTTCTCGATTGAACAATTCATACAAAATTCCATACTAATTAACGAACTCTGTCTACAAAGTTTAAGTACCGGAACTAATTAGTTGAACATATGTTGATGGTTGATTCCAACTCGTACTCGGAATTAAAATTCCAAAATTGAAGCTTAACAAACATAATAATCTGTTCGTGAAATTAAAGTCGTGGTTTAAAATACCACTTGTAGAAAAATATCTAAGTCGAAAAATGATCGAAAATATGATAGAATTCCACTGATAGAATTCTGATCGAATAAAACGTTTTAGAATCTGTTCGAAAAATACTAGAAGTGAAGTAATTTTCGAAAGAGTGATCTAGAATGTTCTAATGCCTTGAATGTATAAATATATAAATATATAAATTTATTGTCAAAAAACAGTACAAACTGCGTATGACCACGTGGAGGGAAAAAAAACTAATTTACTCTCCGGAAGCAAGCAAGGGACCATCCCATCAATTCCGATCAAGGGCCCTAAGGCAGAGGC
>NNCF01131415.1:700210-718292 GCA_002313205.1 Laupala kohalensis | reverse complement strand
GGGAGTAAACGTTTGCAAAATATACGCAACGGGAAATACGTGGACTAACTGCGTTAACTAAGATTCGGAATGCGTAACACAATTTGCTTAATTGGGAATTAAGATTGTCAATGTGACAAATGAATTGAATGTCTATTGAATGTCAATTGGAGCGTCTCCGCTCGTCAATTTGTAGACAAGTCCCCACTCCATCATTCAGAAACTTGATAATGTGCTCCTCCTTCAAAAACCATTCTACTCTTTTGGCCAATAGAGCTTAATTTTTACTTCACGTGGAGTCGCTATAATTGGTAATTTTTGTCGTGACGTGTGTGGTTCCCGGGTCAATCATCATACTAGTTTTTGGGGAATTTTCCTTACTTTGAAGGCTTCGTTTTTTTTCCAAACATCCCTTTAATAATTTTAACCAGATGCTACATCTCAATTTATTAAGGACGTGACATTTAATTTTGACAGCTTTCAAGTATTTGGTGTGTCAAACCCATTTATTAGACACTTCTTTTAGTTCCTATATCCCCGCAGTCGCCTGTCTTCTGTTTTTCGTCACCCATTCACATTTCTAAGAGCTAGTGGCCTCGCGCGCCCCAACTTTATTGTACTCTTAGCTCGTGACCCTTCGTCGTTAGTGTGCTTACAAACAACCTCGGTATCCCCTTCCAAGTAAATTTCTTAAGTATTGTCTTCTCACTGCAACTGCGTACACGTACCTACAACTGTCACCGACAACTGACCTTCTTTTCTTCCTCAAAATATTAAGAAACTTTCCGCCCATTCCTCGTTTAAATTTCGACGATGCCACTGGTTATTTGTTTAACATCTCATTTTTTATATGCATAGGACGCTAACCCACTCCACTTGGCAGATTTGTGACCTGTCCTCCGAACAAGGAAGACGCTCCGACCTTCGGCTGTACTCCGCGTCCCCTCTGCTCCCCTACTGTCTTCCGCAAAGGGTCGCGATAAAATTCAGCTCGCTCACTAAACATTTAAATAAACCTAATTAAAAGAGAGGAATTAATAATTCCTAACAATAATCACCTGTCGCGACTAATTTTCCTTTATGAGAATAGGGTAAATTTTTGGAACCCAAGTCGACTAGCTTCAACTAAGGCATCATAAGAAAACGTATTTTCTTGCCACCATTTTGCTCCGAACTCGTCTTATGCATATTGTTAGTTCCATGAAAACACATCGACAACAACATTACTTCGAATTTTGTTTTCAGAAGAAGGTAGCGGTTTTTGATACGAAATATTGAGTAATATTACGGCAAATCTGGCACTGGCTGGTTGACAAAATGTACGAAATAAATACAGTAAAAATATTTATTGATATTTATTATTTACTCAAATAAAAAAACAATAATTCTCCGATTATTATTAAACTGTGGTACTATAAGTGAATCTCATTTATTTGATGTTTCTAATATATGAGTATCAAAAAGGCGGCATGAGAATTCTTATAGTGCCTTAGTTCCGACTCATCGCCGCACGATCCAGTTGTTACTGACACAGTTTCCTGGGCGCACAAATTTATTGCTTGTTTCTTCTGTTGGAAAAATTTCCAATTGATACGTACTTCTTTAAATCCAAATACATATGGTCTAACCAGCATCACAAATGGATGAGGCTGCCATTGTCATGGCAACATAATCCTTGAATCCCATGGAGTGCACGAAGGAACAAAAAGAATTTAATGGGGAAAATTTATAACACACGTGAAGACAATGAATAATTTTACAAATGTTAAGTTAATATGTTAAATCCCAGAACTAAAACTAGTTTCGGTACCAATGATAGTATACAGCTTAACAGAGCACGGCAAGAAATCGTGCGGTCCCTCGCCGCCAGTCATGTATACAGATTTGTTCTGATTAGAAATCTTAACAATTAAAAATAATTCTAGTCATCCACAATAATAATGTTGTAAATATTGATTTATTACAGTGATCAAATAAAAATTAATTACATTTGTTTTTTGCAATCATTAATATAGAATTGTTTATCTGGAATAGAACTTCCACAAATATTATTTTTATTATAATGGAGGAAGGGACTAAATTTGGAAAGGGTGCACACATATTGGTGGGGGACCTGGCCGCAACAAAATGCTACAATACGTGTAAGTAAAACATATTTAATTGGTCCGAGAAGTAGATAGTAGCGGAATCCATCAGATAAGCCTCCTGATATCAAACAAGAAATTCGCCGTGACTTCTCATGACTATTGAGCAGTATGTTTTATATATTGTGGTTCTGAAGTGAAGGAAGTGTGGCGAGGTGGATGGTGACGGAGGGAGAGAGGCAGGAGGTGTGACACCTCTGGAGAAGATGATGTTTTTCAGTCACGTGCTGACACTTATATCCCTCACTTACCCACAGTGAGGAGGCACGGGGAAAGACGAAACTGGTACCGCTTCGCGCTCCAAACACTCACACACTTGGACTCCTATATCATGAAATTAATTCCTCGTCTCTCCTTCGTCTACTTTTATAACCGTTTGTCAGCTGATCCCGGATTCACCCTGGATTTTTCTTAGATTAATACTCTTTTCTCTCAGGAAAAAATAAAATCTATCTATATTGTAAGATTAAAATACTTCTACTTACTGTTTTTTAAACATATACAGCATCCTATTTTCAAATTCTATAGAATTTCCAAATTCATAATAATACAAATTTGATACAAAACGTGACTGATACCATCTCGCAGGAACCGTGCCGGTCGAATTTTCGCTTCCGAAGCATTATGCGGTTGCACCATTTCATTAAAATTCTTGTAAAATCTAATCTTTTCGTTGAAATTTTACAATTTAAATACGTTTTTATCTTTGTTAAGTGTACAAAACAAATAATCCATGAAATTTGATGTTTGATATTTTCATTCTTAAATTGAAGTATTTAAATACTTCTATTTTTAATAACGTTTTATCAATAATTTTGGTTAATTTTTGTAGATAGATATAAGCTGTCGCGAACTTTTTTGTAGAATTCTTTGAGGCAAACAATACTGCTGTTCATAGTTGTCACCTATCTCTATCCGTTTAAGCAGTGTAAGCAAATATAACTCTTTTTTCCCAACTTAATCGATATTTTTTGTCAAAAATAGTTTCTTTCTTGTCACACATTTAAAAAATAAAAGTTAGTCTATGTTCATCCTGGACATCTAAACTATTTCCTTGCCAAATTTCATCACGATTAGTTGTGTGGTTTAGTCGTGATCAAGTAGCAAAATGACACATTTTCGCGTTATGAATTTATATTAGTATGAAGTATGGATTTCTTACTCTTACCTTTACATTTCTCGATCTTGTAGAGCACCACTGTGCAACTTAACCCGCGAGCCATTTTCTATACACTTTCTATCGGACGCGTCGACACGGGATGGAGCTGGGCAAAATGTTATCCGACTAACACAAATAATGGGTTATATTTATTTATTTGCAACGCTATACTTTGTCATCAACAAACTAATATTATTCAAGGTTGGAAATATTGAATATTATATTTCTTTATTTTTTTAAAGAATATTTTTTGTATTTAGTATTGTAATAAAATATTTTTATATTGTAATGATGACGGGGTAACACCAAACGAAAATTTGAATCTTCTCACACTGGACATGCCACGTAAAATATGAGTTCTGACAGCATAGATTTATAATATAAAGTTGTGCCCTCCAAGATTTGATGAAAAATTTAACTCGAGGGCCGTAAAAAATCGTTTCCAATAGTTGGACAGCGCTGATGTAGACTAGGGTGAGGTAAAGAGCCGCACTTTCCAGTTTTTCACACATGAGACTTTAAAATAGTTGGAGAGTTCAAATAAGGCAGTAAATTGATATACTATTATATATTTCTTTTTAGCAAAATAAAATAAAAAATACCTAGATCTAGCACTTCATATTTTCAAATTTTTGCAAACATGTTTTTCCAGATCTTTGCCCCAACGGAAGAACAAAAAGATTTTCATAAAAGCAACAAATTCAAAGGATGATAGATACACAGTACGGACATAATAAGGAAAATAGAACTGTTATCATAAAATCACACTGAGTGCTTTAGTCTTAGAGTTATTGATGTAAAACCGAATCACGGGAAGCGAACTCAAAGAAGAGGGAGTGTTCGGTCACGTGTTTGACGAGGATTCTCAACTACGATTATTAATTGAAAACAACCTCCTTCGGAAATTTGTTTATTTGAGTGCGCGATTATTTTACCTTGTGTATTTTTATCGCAATTAGGGAGTATTTGCATACCGTACCTGCGAGTTATAGTATACGCTATTCTCATGAAAATTACTTCTGCGCATGCTCAGAAGCTAGCGGTAGGCTACGCCAACGCTCGTATAGTAGTACGTATCAACGCCTCTGTTTGCGTACGATGTTAGTGGTACGCCAGTGAGAGAGGTCATAACGGATTCCGGTCTAGATTTGGGGTTATTTTGATATCCAAGAGGGAAGACAGATTTGCTGGTTGTGTGAGCCGTGTGAGCATGTGCTGATGTGAGCAAAGTACAGTTTACTTACGTAAGCTTGCATAGAAGTAGTTTGTTTGGGCTAACAATGTTTAGTATGAGTTGAGTCGAAGATACGCTATGCAAAATATCCTATATAACTTCAAAATACATTCACACTAATTCTTTCTATGTCCGTTACACGGTTAGCGTCATCAATGTAACGTATGCGCTAGGAAGCGTGTACATTGTTCAAAAACTCTATTAAAGGCATTGCAATTCGCAAATCACACAACGAGATTGATTTGATGTAGAAACATTTTCTATTACTCTTGCTCTGACTTATTCAGGTCCATGGACAGACATCACGGGTCCCAGGAACAGATCGTTCTGCTCTCCCCCTTCACTCCTTCCTACTTCCACCAAAACTGAACAGCACACTTAAACGCTTGTATCAATGCATTCATAAACCGTAAAGATAAAGTTTTTTGTAGTGCTAATTGTAGTTTTGTAGTACAGTACGGAGCTTGAATTTCATTTCGGTGGAAGTTTTCGAAACCAGATGATGAAATGGGACGTTCCAAAACACATTTAGCCTTCGAATTTCATAAAAATTGTTTGAGATATTCTCGAGAAAAAAAAAGTATATACAGGATAAATTTTATAGTTGAGCAAAAATTAAGCAGTAAGACCTGCCGCGTCGGGTCCCGTGACTGCAGTCCCGACTACAACCCCGTCTGCAACCCCCCTGGATATATTCTATTCGTTTCTACGCTAATTATTTTTATTCCTCATGCACTGATCATATCGCGAGCTGAAGTGAACAGACATTTAAAGGGAAAGAATGTAACCGACTGAGCATTACGTATTCCAGTCTATTTATTATAGGGTTTCTAATTGTCTCTTTTATGAGTCGTGTTTTCCCTGACAAAACACTGCTTTGGTTCGAGTTTCGCTCGTGTAGGTGATTGCGTTGTTGTCGAATGTTGCTCGTTTGTCATTTGCGGGACGCATGCGCTGTGACAAGGATACACGTGTATGAAATTGAAACTAAAGAACGAAGGCGGTAAAATCGTAAATAAACTGCCGCAGCAGAAAATGTTCGTGGGTTGCATCAGATCGAATGCGTTTTGTTTAACATTTAAAAGAATCTCACTCTACCACTATGAAAAAGCGAAGTCGCACCTGCTGTGAAATATGAGAATCGTACGATGCTGTTAGTGCTATAGAAATGGTTTCCATCAGCATTCTGGTAATACAATAAATATTATCATTTTACTACAACGCGATTCTAAATGAATGCAATGTTGCCTGTGTGTCTGAAAGTCACAATAGAGAATATTTTCGTCTGATATCGCCGTAATATATGTATTAATTTTTCATTGACTTTTAAGTAGACGCAAAATTCTAAAATTGTTTATTTTCATTATTCTGCATTGATTATTTCTTTATTAATTATTTTTATACATAACTGTTCTCGTGTGTGTAATCAGGCTTCCTATATGACGTTTATTTGGTCTTCATATTGTGAAAATAATTTATTTATTTACTCATTTTATGTACATTTCTGATGCTGACCAAAATAGCACCAAAATATGAGCGAAAATAAAATTTTACGTCTTCTTAAAAGGTTCTATTTAAAATTAATATGAACTTCTCTAAGAAATTTCGGTAATAAACTTAATTTACATGAACAATTTTATTTTCTCATAAAAATAGTATTATTTAGTGAGAAAGTAAAGAAATATGATTTGCGAGTTTTTCCTCGAAACTTTTTCTTGGGGCACTCGATACCGTCAATATGTTTGTCTATCTGTGCGACCTAACAAAGAAAAAAAACTATTGACAATTCGAATGATATTTCGTGCAAATAAACTATAACTTCAATTTGTGCTGTTATTTGTACTTTAATAGAAAATTGTGCAAATTTTGAAAACACTATGTCAATTTAATTACAAATTAATACAGCTGAGCATATTTTAAACTATAAACTAGACGGCGCCATTGGTGCCTTGAGTGATTTATACAAGGGGAGACTGTTCTACCTTGATCATAGTGTTGATTGACCACCTCTCTGTTTTCCCGTATGCACTGCCATATAGGAAGAATAATTGAAGTAGTTAATTTGTCACAAACCAGAGGCAGTTTGGGGTTGTTTCCATTGTGCTAACAGTTTCATTGTTCACTTGAGTGGAAAAAATAGTTTTTGTACAAAATTTTAACTTATTTTGTGATTATTGTTTGTTTTATTGTAACAGTGTGAAGGAAGAAAAAGTAAACTAGAACACAGTTAGTTACTTATTATCCGGTGACTGGAATTATATATTACTTAGTAAGTATAAACATAATCTCTAGGCAGTAGAATGCTTTATATTTTAAAGGGCACTCTCCTGTACCTTGAATCACAAACATATTGTGTATCATGGATTACTGATTCAAAGTACATGGTGATAATATTTAATAATTATTTATTTATTTATTTATTTATTTTAATTATGATAAATCAATAAAACAACTGAACTTAACAGTGAGACAGAAGGTAAAGATGACATGGGTTTGCTCACAAATGAATCTGATGATGAAGAGGATCTGTTAGAAGAAGTAATGAAGTAGAGGATAAATAAATTATTGGATATCATAACTAACTTATTTCCAGTACAGGATGATTTTGTACCATAGATTTTATGGTACTTTGGTATTTTATGGGTTTTGTACATAGATATATGAGACTTTAAGGAATCACGTTATTAAAAAAAATAGCGTTTGTGATAATATTGTTTTAAAGAGTGAAAATGTAGATAAATAGTTGCTCAGTAAATTATATATTTTTTAAAATACAAAAAGACAGAAAATTAACATTTATGGCAACTTTTTAAAAAAAGTGATCCAAGGTAGTTCAACAGTCTCCCCTACTTACAAGCAAGCATTTATTATGCTGGCGCGAAAGAAAAATGATAATAAGTTAGGGAAAATCAGCAAATTGTGTTGTTGGAACAAAGCCATCTGTAGATACCAAAATTTGGGGTAGTTTTCATTTTAACTCCAATTTCAAAGCCATTCCAAAATACGATTGTTTCTCGTCAAAATTTCAAAATGTTGGTGCTTTCGAATTTCATTGACATATACAATTTTCTGTGCATTGAAATTATAGTAATTCCAAAATTCTGGGAAAAGCTCCCGGATGGGAAGTATTTCTGGTTTGTATGCACTGCTAGTGCCGTCCAGTGAATTTTCTTACAATATGCTCATAGGGCAGTGCAGTGTAACACTATGGTGCAATACGAATTATTGAATTACATTGAACGAAATTAGGAGATGGCAGCGAAACTCATAATATAAGCCAGCTGATATCAATCAAACGATATCACGTGACTTCACGTGACCCTTGAGCAGCAGTTCGCGACTCTTTCACGTTTTCGCTTATCTTCTGTCGTTGTTTGGTTACAAAGGTTCATTTGCGTTTTAATCAATACAAAATTATAACACAAATGATAGCTATCGTGATGCTGATATTTAATCTTATCATTAAATGTTTTGTTTTCTTAATCAAAATACACTGTACATTTGAATTAAAAATTTCAAGTGTCCCCGGCGTAACTTTCCGATCACAAACCAATATAATACATTTAAATATGTTTTCGTCGTATTCCTGAGTTTGAAATTTATTTTGTGCATTATTCTCTCTTTCCATTTTTTTTCTTTTTGCTCAATCTGGAGTTATGGAGGAAGGTTAAATTTATTTTAACATCCAATCATACATTAAGAATGCAGAGTAGATGACGCTTGGATAAATTTTCTTCCAATCAACATTTTCCCGGAGACACTAATCACTTATCACGAAAAAATATGGTAATAACTCTGGTAAAAACTGCATGTCGATGGTCTCTCATTTTCTATTTTTTTACCCTACATCGCATCACATGATTATTGTTGTACAGACATTTAAAAAATATTATTAATAAATATCTGAAATAACTTTCCCACATTTACATAGTTTAATAAAATCTTACCATATTCTGTTCAAAAACGTATGAAATTAAACAAATACGCTGTAAGGATATATTATTTTCCTTCAGAAAATTGTATTATATAATTTATTATTATAATAGAATAATATATTATATTTATATTAATTATTCTTAAGATTAATATTAATTATTATTATATATGAGAAAATGAATATATTATATTTATTTTGATAGGGGTTCACATAATTTTTCTCTTTATCTAATATCAATGTATTTTCCCATAAAAATTATATAAATCAGACAATATTTTGTTTCTAAAGTTGTGTTGCTACTCGTAATTTCATTCGTTTCTGTACATAATTTTGCACATTTTTGTTTGATATGTATATACATAAAAGTAATTTTTACCTTTGAATTTTAAAGTATTTTCTGAAAAAAAAATATTAAAATTGATGTGGTTTTGATATAACCATGTATGCGTAAATATGTCAATTTAACTTAAAACACATTAATAATGTGTGTATTTGTTTGCTAATTTTTGTATATGTTCAATCGTACTCATTTGAGTCGTGCACTTTTAAAAGAGTACATTATTATTATTATTATTATTATTATTATTATTATATGCACTTGTTTTTTCTCTGTTCGAACGGGTAGTTGGGGTGGGCTTACACGCCAAGTCGGAAGTAAAATTTGGTATTATTATTATTATTATTATTATTATTATTATTATTATTATTATTATTATTGGAGCTTTATGGCTCGCCAGCAACAATGTGATTAGTACCCTGACATTCAAAGGGTACATTGCCCGCAGTAGATGGCCCAAATTTTCACTGAAAAATGACTACGGTTATTGTCGACTATTATCAACACACTTCACAGCAATCTACATGCCGACTATTAGATAATTACACTTGATTATTTTGTCGCAAAAGCAGAGAGCAAAAAAAGGAAGCAATAAGTTATGTGATAAAAGGTAACCGGTTATTATTGTTCAAACTACAAAGCAAAGGAAGTGTGATTTTATCCCTTGTAAAAGTTCTTACTGTACTGTTACCTTTGTAATGGAGTATTTATCTGGGATATATCTTATTTTGATACAAACCTTGATGTACCTTACTTTGAAAATAGTATGTTGAAGTGTCTCCTTGTCTTGTTTTGAAATGAATCAAACTCTTTGGTATTTAAAATCATGATGCATCTCTTTCCGAATGTTGTTGTTTCCCCTTATATAGGAGTCACTTACAGCTTGTAAAATCAGCTGGAATCTCAATGTGATAAAAATAACAATTCTCCACACTATCCAACACAGCACATCTTATAAACAATTCAGACACAAATCGATATGTTAGGGAATTGTTAATCTCTTCTCTATTAACAATATGTTATAACTTTCACTGTCATGTATAATTTACAACACCTAAACAACAATGCATTCTATCCTCACGTGCTACTTTGAGGAATGTGGTCTGTTCTCTCTCCTAACCAGCTATGATCTCGATCACTAATCCATTCACCAGCAGGAAATCGATATGGAGGCTGGAAAAATGCGATGAAAAATTCTGAAGCCAAGAAGAGAAATATCATGCATTGAACCCCTTAAAGATGTATAAAAACGACGATTGTCAGTAATATAAGGGAAATTGGACAAATTAGTATACAGGAGAAGCATCATTACATTAAAAAATACCTTCTAACAATATACGAAATGAAAATCAAGCGAGAAAAACGGAACATAGTGAAATCGGTCAACGGAGATCAACGAAAATTCGCGTACATATGAGCGTGCTGGTTATCTGCCATTTCATATAGTTGCAAGGCGTCCGGTGCACGCCTCGATATGATGATTTCACAAATTCTAATTAACTTTAAAATTGGATAAACAAAAAGATGTAATACTCTTGGGCTTCTAGGCGGTCAAGGGTAGGTTCTGTGGAGGGGTAAGAGTATACACTAGCAGGACTTGCAAATAAATAGTCCGTTGCCTTCTTAGCTACTTAACTGCTACTTGCATAGCAAAGCAGTATTTTGATACCACTCCTTACACTGTACTTACCTAATCGTCAAAATAAGTATGTCCATTTTTTGGGCACAACGTTGATTCGGCCTCTTCATCCTTGAAAATTACAACTTGAACCGAACTTGTGGAACGTTGAGGATCTTTATATTTCAATTGTTTTTTTATATTTGATTTCTTTATAATTATACCATCTGCTTTCACATATTTTTCGTCAAACCTTTCTTCCATTATTTTTTCTCTTGGTCCTGTTTATCTTTTTCTTTTGCCCCTAAATTATTTTAAAATGACGAGGAAGTGATGACTTCAGATTTCTGTGAAGGTCTCATCCGCATTTGATTCTTGTCTACTTCTACCTTTATTTGAGAAAGTGGAAAAAATGTGCTAATACCTACAACAGGTCTAGTGGTATTCATAGTTCTACATAATTTTATTAATAAATGGGATAATTTCCTAGAGATTATTGGTCATTTATGACGAGGCAAAAAGTTCACCGTCTATGATATCAGGATCGAATGGCTCAATTCGTGTTATCTGAAAAGTTCTTTCTAAAAAGTTAACCTAGTGCGTATACTCAGCCTTTCGAGAACTGTTTTACAGAACCGCCGCCATGTGCCAACACCACTCAAATACATTCTTCCGACTCAGACCAATTGAACGTAAACGAATTGTTCTTTGCACTTATATAAAGTAAAAAAATGACAAACTTGAATAATATATCATGTACTTAATAACCTTAGAGTTATAAGACTGAAAATTTGCGTACAAATGATACAAAAACGTATTTTCCATTGTGTATTTCATATGAAGTTGGGCACTAAGTCCGTTCCAACTGGTGTTATACAAACACTGAAACATAACGCAATCGACCGTCTGCCGTGCAGCTAACAGTTCGAAATTTCCTTGTGTACTCTTAATGACGTTACCTTACAACGTCGAGAAGGGATGTAAAAATTACAGCCACATGAAAATTGTGTCGAGCTAAAATTCTACCCTGAGACCTGCTTTGATCATAGGTCTTACATCCGCAACCCCCCATAATTATCACATATTTTTTCACAGGTGCACGAAGAAATCATATGCTTAGCGATTCTTTACCATTAGTTGCATGGGAAACCAGTACTACTGCGCACCCAGCATGTGTGCCGACAGTATTCACGATTCCCCGGAATAGAGAACTACCCCAATTCTCACGAATATGTCCAAAATGTTTCTAAATTGTTTATTTATTGAATATTATTATTCAATTCTTTATTTATTGCTCTTATTGCTTTTATTCATTGCTTTTATTAAATATTCGTTGCTCAGTTTTAGTAGTAAAGAAGTTCACATTGACATCTATTAAATATTCCTGAGGTATTATCTAGTAATTTTGTCCAGAAATTCGCTGTTGCCATTGATGAAGACTAGAGACGAGATCCAAACATTTAGGAATTTGATGAGAAGTACTGATATTACTGAAGAGTAAGAATAATTAATTTCAATAACCTGCTCAGACCTGCTATGCCAAAAACTACTTGTCTTAAAGAAGCATAACAAGATTTCGTTTAGTATTTTATTTCAAGAGCGATTCTGATTAAAAACTAAAACAGTTATTGTTCCTCTGTTTAGGATGTCGTTCCACAATCCTCTCGGGAAAAAGAAGTTGGAGACCAAGTCACCCCCTGTACGTACAAGCCACGTAATGGATTAATGGTATACAACTATTCATCATAAAATTATAATTTAGAGTAATTAATTATTGAATACATTTTCCTTTCCTCAGATGATCATTAGGAATATAATTAGACCTACAAAGGAATTATTAATTTACGTGCGATTTTAATGGAATAATTATCCTAAATATATGTAATTTTACTTTTCCGATATTATAATTATTAGTATTTTTCCAGCCTACATTCAACATTTTCATTATTCTGGACTAAGGAGGGCTCCAAGAAATCAGTTTCTGAACATATTGTCAAGAATTTTTTCATTGAATATCGAATGAAATTATAAATCATTAACGCTTGCATAGGTGAAACAAGTATACCACATTCCCATATGATACATATACACAAGAAAAAAATAATGATTAGAAATAAAATAATATTTACTGAAACTGATGGGATTAAAAATTAAAATGTCTGTAACGCGAATATTCTGATAGCTCATATTATATTTCAAGTAAAATATCCTTTATTATGTAATTCAAGACGAATAGATACGATAAATTAATTTGTTGAATGCACCTTTTATTTACACATTGGAATCTTTTGAGAAAATGAAACAAAAATTTGCCACTATGTCATTTGTGTCTACTTTGAAAGAAATGTAAATCGATAAATTCCCCTCAGCAAATGTGCAATCAAAAGATACTCATTGCCTATTTGCATCATTTTCACAGTGTTTTGATCTACAAGTTACTTCAAAATATATTCCATTAATGCACCATAATGAAAATAATTGTATAAAGCATTAAAACAATACATTTTTTTAATTTTAGAGTATCTTATGGAAAAACGTTTTTCGCAATAAAAATAATATTTATAATTTTATAATAATATAATATTTTTAATTTTATATGACAATGATGTAAACGTTTCACCAAAAAATTGTTTGTGATCGTAGCAGAGGTTGCTGAAACATCAACGGAAGGTCGCCAACAACTCAGAAATGCGCAACCACCGATACCATCGCTAGAACCGATAAAACAGAAAAAATCGCAAAAACCGCTGAATCCGTTAAAACCTGTCAAACCGCTAACACAGCACTCGCAGTCGCGTTTAGCTGCTTCGACGACCAGAAAGAATGCTACACAATCCCGCAAAACTCGAAGGGGACCGAAGCCACGAGTGCGCTTGATCAAAGTGTACAAGAAAGTATGGAGAGAAAGGAAGCCTCCACGAAAACCAGGCCAGGCGAGTCACTCACCAGTTTCTGAAAGTGAAAAACTAGAAAATGTTGAACTACTCTCCAACACACAAAAAGACGTCTCCACAACGGCCAAGTCCATAGAACAAGACAAACTATTACAGACATCGGATGTACTCAAAAACGAATCTGGAAATTCACAGAGCGGTGTATCTCCTTCAGATGCTCAAATTTCTTCGAGATCTTTAGATTATGAAAAAGTTCCTGAAGATAGTAAAATTAAGATTGCGAAAAATGAATCTCTACACAAAGATTCGTCATCCTTATTAAATGATTACAGCACTAAACTTGCTCTGACCAGTACAACATACGAACCGAATACTATTACCCCTAAACGTACTCTCTCAAACAGGAGAAAGTCCACTAGTAGAATTAAATACTCCAAAGTAGATTCTTCTCAAAGTACAATCATTCCTACCACACTACTGGACTATGATACTTCAGAGTCAACCACAGACAGTTACTCATTATATAGCACTCCAGCAACTACCGAAGATAAATTACTTTTCAACACAGATTATGTCACGAGTGGTGGTAAAAATCCTCTTTCTTCCATGAATTCATCTAACAGAAAACTCATTCAATATGTGGAAGCTCCATTTCATCGTGCTGAACATATCCCATCCTCAACTGAACCACAAACAGATAGTCAAAGCATTATTCCTAACATCGAAACTAAAAAATATATCCCCCCGATGGTTGAAGACTCAAGCGTTACGTCGAATATTCCAGGTATTGAAGATATATACGGTCCTTCATGGTCAGAGAAAAATGTTGACAATTTAAACGAGCAAGAAGATTATCAATCAACAACGATTCATGAGATTGATGAACTTCAATTGAGACCAAAAGAATCTACTGGACTCCATAAAAAAAGTCACGAATCAGTTGATTCGTATCTAAAAGACTACGATGCGTCATTTTCTGCAAGTAACTCTTACGACATAGTCGCTACGGAAGGTTCAGTGAAGGAATCTCTCACATTACCTCCTCACACACACGAGGAATTTCACGAAAAAATAACTCAGAGTGTTTCACTCAACGATGAGCAAAAGTTGCAAGAGGAGAGGAAGGTAGGCTCAAAAAAGACCATGAAGTCTCTTGAAGTTCCAAGTCGTTCACAGAATGAGCAACCTGACGCATTAGATCCATCACATATCGAAACTGAAGACCCTGCTCAACGTCCGATACCATATCTCGACACCACAGAAACTGCAAGTCTACCCACTGAAAATGAATTGGTGGCTTTCGATATATGTAAACTATCATTATATGACTTTTACAACTACGCAATCACATCACCGCATCTTCTCATGTTACCTTTGGACATCCATTGTGGCTTTACTCTCAATCAAAATTACATTCAAGCTTATTCACCCTATGGCAATGGATATCAAAAGATTGCCAACAATTATTTTATCCCACTTCCTTCAATTCCACTAACTATTAGAGGATTAGTTGTGCCGGAATCCTTTAAACCTTGGAACCTTAAACCACAAATGCACAGTCATCATCTTGGTGATTGTATTAACACTGCATCTGCATTGCAGCAACTGGACGAAACTTTTCCTCGTCCTAATATTGATCCAAGTGGTTTCCCTTCAATCTTTTCTCCCGACATTTCGAATTATCATATAATTCCCTTATATGTGGACAATAATTTTGAAACACCAAAGAGCATCAAAGGAAGTATTCCAATAGAATTAGAGGGCGCAAAGCTAGATTACTCCGGCATTTCTATCACTCCACCGAATCCGAAAGATTCTCATTTTCACCTGAAGTCCTCTACTACGCAACCCATTTCGCAAATGCCACAGTCTCAACTTTTCAAGTCAAGATCTCAACTTTTGAACCTGTATCCTAAGACATTACAGCAACCTAAAGAGCCAAAATACCAACATCAAGATTTCATTAACTTTCCGTTTCGAGGCATTCCACGTGAAGAACCTGATAGATATTCTCCGAATGCTTATATTCCTTCCGTTTTTGGAGATCCATATGAAAAACCTGTTGTTAAATATCCTACCACTATACCACATCAACCCTTTCAAACGAAACATGCTGAAGAGGAGCCAATATCCTCATCAATATCCATGGTGGGACCTGCTAGATCCCATCCTGGTGACCATCAGCCGCGAAACAAAAATCTCTCTCCTCACAATATTCCATTTGAAGAACCAAGTCTTAAATTTATAAAGGATGATCGTCCGTCATACACAAATTTTCCAGAGTTTGATCGTGACATCTTCTCCATATTTGAAAGTTCACTTTCGAAGGAATACCAACCATTTTCTTCAACTCCTCCTCTATCGGCGGGCCGATTTGAAACACCTTTCTTTCATTATCCATCTGATAAGGCTGAACCCTTAATACAAACGAACCCATCAGAATACAAACCCTATTCCGAAAAACTGCTAGGACCGTCATACCCTATTTCTGGTGATCCTAGGCAGTCATATTTCCAAAATCGTTTTCTTCCCGGAATTCCATTCGTTCAGTCTCCACTCATGAATCCACCCAATCCACTTCGACAAATTCCTCCTGATTATGCTCCTAGGATGGGGTCACAACAGTTGAAGACATACGGATTACCTCAAGATCGAAATATACCCTTGGGAATGAATGTCGATCGTAATCCGCTCCATAGATATCCTTGGAAACAAAATAGTAACTCAGCTGATCCAGGAGTGAGTGACGTACCAACGTCTCCTGATATAACAGAGCAGCGACGGGATTTGGAAGAAGAACTGGATACATCGAAACCAACGACAGAGAATCCTTGTTTGCTGGGACTGCGACTGTTACGAGATCGCGTTCTAGGCAGGCAACACAACCATGAGGATGGTAACAAACGAAAACACCGAAGACGTCTACGTCATCGGAGTGCAGGACTCACATAAGACTCCATTTCGTATCTACTATGGCACCTCACATGCTCCGGTGAGTAAATTACATCTTAAGTGGGTAAGTCTATATTTGTTTCTTAATGATAATCAGCTTAATTGACATTTGGGGAGGGCGTGAATTAATAGCTAAAGATTAAAACACTTTTAAAAGTTATCGTATACAATTATAACAATTTCGTTGGATGTGAAAAACTTCACTGATATTTTATTAAGAAAAATCATGCATGTTTATAAATTCGGAACGGATAAATAAATCGTAAAAATCATACGGTTCTGAGAATAAAGAACACGAATTCTCTCAATAAATATTGCTGAAGAAGCAGAATGAAGACTGAGAAGTCAAGTATACTGGAAGTCATGTTTCTTAGCTTTGAGAAAATTTACGTTAAGAAAAAAATAAACGGAAGCGCACTGTGTTTATTAGTTTTTTGTGTATTATTTGCAGAAAATTACTTTTATTGTTCTCAACGTGGTCATAAGTAATTTGTAATAGTTCTCTTGACAATAAATTGTTTATATATTTATTTTGTTGTTGTCAGCCTAACTAGCTTGATGTTGGTACAGAGCTCGTACTCATTGTGGACGACGCATTTACTTCGCCATCGTCCATAAGAGAAATGAAAAGGGTGCCTCGCGTTATAATGGCAGGACACTCGAATTTCTGAAAACTTAAATCCATCGCCAACCTCGGACTCCAATTCAATTCACGCACTCTTGTAACGCTATTCTCTTCTTTCTGAATCGAGCTTGTGGAACGAATATTACCTTATGTCTTCGTTTGTTGTGTTATTAATTTGTATTTCTTTACAGCATTTAATCGCTTTTGTGTGTATTATTAATATTTATTCGGGCACTATGTAAGTTTGTCAGAGTTGTCAATTTGTTTTCGGCAGACATATTGCATAATTTTCGGCAAAAATTACATGACTTTGAGTATAGTGTGTATCAAAAATCCGGAAGAATAGACAATAATTCTTGGTTGAAACTTTTCCTATCAATCTACGCGGTACTTGCCGAAAGGTATGAATTAGAACATCATATATCACATTACTGTAGTTCATAATTCTTACATACGCTGTGTGACGATATTTTAAAAAATATTGACATAACCACTCTCTGGTCAAACAAACAGCGTTTCCAAATTAATCTTATAAGTTTCTACTTTAATAAAATTTTAAAATATTTTTTTATTCATGAAACTTCTCTTCCCAAAGTTAATGACTTGACAAGTTTAGACGTTAAAATGTATGCAATATAAAACAGATGTACTGATCTGTTTATATGAATACTTAAAAACGAAGTGTAAGACATTACAGTAAACTTTGTTGAACGGAAACCTAATGCGATTATAATATTTATTTGTATTCTTATCATTCGTATTTTAGACAAAATTTTTGAAGTAATGCGCAAAGAATAAGGTCGGCCATATTAAGGATGAACGGGCAATGGTAATTATTTTCGTGAAAAAATAATAATGATAAAACATATGGGGATGACTCCAGTGCCGTTTTCACTCATGGTGTTACGATTATTAAATATCTTAACTTCGACCAATTTCTGAAATTTTAAATTTTTAAATTTATTGTCAAAAAACAGTACAGACTGCGTATGACCACGTGGAGGACAATAAACTAATTTACTCTCCGGAAGCAAGCAAGGGACCATCTCATCAATTCCGATCAAGGGACCTAAGGCAGAGGCGGATTCAAAAACTTCAGCAAAAATTCCTAGATCAGACAAAAAGTTAGCTGCGAGTTATAATACATATATAATGTCAATATGTACGTAATTTAACGCAAATATGTTTGTAAATTTACATGTA
>NNCF01131415.1:686795-698934 GCA_002313205.1 Laupala kohalensis | reverse complement strand
AAGTATTTTATTTTTAGTATAGGATATTTCGACCTGTTGATATCTATCTTTTAAATAAGAAGTTATCCATTGATGTGGAAGTCCACGAATGCCTAAAGAATGTAATTTGGAAAGGAGAATTTCGTGATCAATGACATCGAATGCTTTGGATAAGTCAAGAAAAATACCCTGTGGATTGTCTCCACGGTCTAGAGATGTGTTAACATCGTCTAAGAAGGAAAATATGGCGCTTGTAGTTGAAAAGGATTTTCTAAAACCGTGTTGATCGTCAGAGAGAATGTTATATTTTGATAAAAAATCTAGAAGACGCTTATAGAACAATTTTTCTAGGATCTTTGAGAAAGTGTGTAGTAGAGATATTCGTCGGTAATTTCCAATATTAAGTTTGTTTCCTTTCTTGTGTAAAGGTTTCACTTTAGCTCTCTTAAATATTTTAGGAAACACCCCTTCCGATAAAGATCTATTAAAAATATTTATGAGTGGATTTAATATAGCATGGGACGAAAATTTAACAATAAACTGAGGTATATCATCTACGCCTGCTGAAAATTTGTTTTTTAATGAGCTGATGATTCTCATGACTTCACTGGGGGGGATAACATCAATGAATAATTTGTAGTTGAAATTTTGTGATTCGTAAAAAATGAACGTAATTACATTTATTTTTCGTCCTTTACTTAATCACGAAAATTATATCCTTTCATCAAGGCGAATTATTGTGGAAAATAGCGGGAAAGTACGTTTGGCCAGATGAAGTGCATGTTACACGATTAATGATTACATAATGAATTGCATTATAAAAATATATATTATAAAATAATTTAAATCACCATTCATTTCTTATCACTACCATCTAGAATAAAAACTGAGCGAATTGTGCTAAATTCATAAAAAATTCAACATCGTAAACAAACTTAATTTACAATTTGAATTGTATTAGGGCATTTCCCAGCCATAAAATCAACCTAAATAAGGAGCGTTGTTTATTCTCTCGAAAATTCGTAATATTCTCTCATTTTAAAAAAACTATTTCCAAATTCTGCTTGTAATGACCCTGAAATTATGGACAAACTAGCTGATTACCCGGAGTTGCCCGGGATTCTTTTTAGACTTGTCATCTTTTACTCAGAAGAAAATTAAAATATATCTATATTGTAATAACAAAATACTTTTACGTACTGGTTTTTAAAATATGTACGGCATCCTAAATTTTCAAATTCATAATAATACAAATTTAATACAAAACGTGACTGTATACAGTATACCATTTTGAGAAAGCCGCGCCGGTCACATTTTCATTTCCGAGGCATGACGCGGCTGCACTATTTCATTAAAGTTCTTCTAAAATCTAAACTATTTGTCGAAATTTTTCGATGTAAAGACTCTTTATTAAACACACAAAACAAATAAATCATTACAATTGATTATTATTGATTTTTTCCTTCTTAAATTCAAGTATTTTAACACTTCTATTTTTAATAACGTTTTATCGATAATTTAGGTTACTTTTTGTAGATAGACATAAGCTGTCGCGGACTTTTTTATAGTGCTCTCTGAGGCGAACAATATTGCCATTTATAGTTGTCACCTATCTCTAACCGTTTTTTTTCCTCAATTAGTTGAAAATGTATTGCATTTTTCGACTCAACCGAAAGTTCGAAGAAAGCCTGACCGAAACCAAGTGTGAACGATTCACGCAAATATTTACCTTATTTGAGTCTATTGATGTGCTACTGAAAACCAACAAGAGAACGGAAATGGGTGTTCGCGTATTTTCATATTTGCCACAGTAGAGTAAATACAGCAAATACAGACAAATAACTCATTTACACTTGCCCACGATTGGGAAACAAATACATTACGCGACGCAAAATGAAGCGCAGTGTCAGTGAACGGCTTTGATGCAGACGCCAACGCAAACTTTTGACTGCCATAGAAATTAAAATATAAACAGGAGGTTCTTAACCGATTACCACAGCATCGGCGTTGCTGAGAAGAACGTTGTCCGATGTATTTTTTCTTTTTGGCTCTTAGAACCTTGTTTTATGTTGATTAGAAATAAATTACTTCATCAGTATGACGTAATTTGTCTACTATATTTATTTATTTATTTATCTTGTTTTACCTCAAAATACACAGAATCATAAGAAATAGTGAATTGAAACTTCTCTCTACAGATGATTATAATACAGATTAATAATAATAATAGTAATAATAAAAATAATCCGCTACGTTGCTGCGTAATAAGAAAAACTAAACGCATTATAAAATGGATTTCTACCTCAAACTTCTCGTATGAAGATCTCTACGAATGACCTCGTGGCATCTTCTCGGTATTTCAAGATAACATTAGGATTTATTAAGCATGAACGCAATCTTTTGTTCTTAATTGCTAAAGGTTAACAAATCAAATAATAAAAAATTGTATACGGTAATAAAAAACGGAAATGAATATGTTTCTCTTTCGCGAGATAACGACTTCACACAAAGAATTTCCTTGAAGCCGCTGCACAAATTGTATGCGTGAAAACTGTAAAGGATTTATAGTCGACGCAAAGTCCCTTTATCGAAAGGGACTCCGCATGACGTAGTTCGCATCACATTAACAGAACATGAATTTAGGTTTCAGAACCTCCGAAACTAGGTCGTGACTTTAAAATAAATTTAAAAAACGGAGTATTTATTTCCAGGTATGAAACTAAGTCTCTTAACAAGATTTCATAGTATAATAAAATAAATTATATTACCACAAAAATCAACATTATGGTCAAACGTTCGCTTAAGTTCATTAGGGACGTCATACTCTCTGGTTCACTCAATTTTGCGGTTTGTCTCGGAAATTTTATTATTTTAGTTTTTGTTAGAATAGATTTATTTAAGAATAGCATTCCTGTTCTTTAATTATTGTTATATTATTTACTCTGTGTTATTACTTAGTTCTCTGCGCTGTTGTCATTTTGTTATGTGCTAGTTGATGCATGTTGAGGTACCTAAGATTTTGTTTTGAAATTGTTTAACATTGAAGTTGGCTGATCCTCCCCAGACTGGACAAGCGTAAGTACGTGAGGGTCGTAGAAGTTTCGAATTTCGATTTAGTTAGCTTTTAATTAAGCTTTATTTTTATTTTTTCATACAGCAGAGACTTTAAGGCCCAGAGCTTCGAAATTTAGCATACGTGTTTTCCAGGGTTGCTCCGTATTGGTCTACGAAATATTTTCTTTGAACTTCGATATAGTCTCACGATGCATGCTGAGATCCGGCTGATTGCGAAGGAGCTGTTGCCCGGCTGCTGTTTTCTGTGTCCGGTGCGAGTATTTGTGGAAGGGGGTGTTTTTTTAAAATATCCTTGTAAATTAGTACCCGATCACGCATCTAAGGACTGGTCTGCCCTGTATGTTTTAATATTCACAAGGGAACTTTCAACAAGCTTAGGTCGAAAGTAGTCCTGATTGTTTTATACTGACACATATTAACTATTAGTATGTTCTGATAAAATATTAGCGACAATCGCACTCTGGCAGGTACTAAAAAAAAATACGAAAAACTGATTCCTTTCGCGCGTTGAAGAGCTTTTTAGTGGGTCTTGAACAACCCTAGCAAGTGTACGAGCAGAGGCTGCGGAATCACGTGGCTGCTGGACCGACTTCTGGGCATCTTCACCATTCAAGGAAGAAAAGTAAATGCAAAGTAATAATGCTGTTTCCCGCGCATTTAAGGAAAGGAAGAGCTGGTCCAGTCAAGTAAAGTAATAAAACTATGTAAGTCCAGTTAACTACATTATTCATGTTCAAGTTTCCTTTCTCTAACTTTGTAGAGGAATTCAAGTAAAATGCTAGGTATATAGTTTTATGTTTTCGTTATACAAATTTGACAGTGTCAAACCTTACATTTTCAAAATTATCATAATATAAGTAATATATAAGAGGAAATTTAATGATGTATCACAATTCATTTAAACTTTTTAAATTTGGCAGATATAAGAGGAATCAATTATCAATACCATTAAAAATTAATCCGTTTTTAAATATTATTTCATACGTGTTTGGATGGATTTCTCGTACATCTTTGCCCGTGAATTTTTTTTTTAGGAAATGCGTTTACATTGTACATCTGAAACATTAGGATTAAAAACACAGAATATACTTCTTAAGTTAGGTATCTTCATAATACAAACAAATTTGGTTTCAATATTTAATGCCGAAAACAAAGAAATAAAACTTCGTAACTAATACAAAAGTCTTAATTATTTCTCACAAATGTGAGAAAAATCATAATTATAAAGCGGGAGTTATTCGTGTTTTGATTTCTTAACAACATTCAGCATGTGAGAAGGATATTGAGGTGATATCGCGACACGTAATTCGAAACTTATGAGAAAAGTCGGTGACCTTTTACTGCAGCAATTCCTTCAGCCTCGAATGGGAAGTGTTGAATTTCTTCATGATTGTTCAAAATGAGAGTGGAAAATAGACCCAAAAATTTGGTAAAGTTCTTGATCTTTTTCAGTCCTTCCAATGTGCAACCATCGCTAATATTTCGACAGGACATACTAATAGTCAATATGTTTCAGTATAAAAAAGCAGGACCACTTTCGACTCGCGACGAGACTGTTGGTGAGTTTTGGTTAAATTAACGTCAATATTATAATGAGGTATTATACATTTTTTAAATAAATTTTATTAGTTGTACAGTTTCCATTCAAATTAAGGATTAATGTATCAAGGTTATTGAAGGACATTTCAAATAGAATGTTGACTATTGATGTAACCATAGTATTAATGTATTTGTGGAATAGTAGTGGTCATAATTTGATTCATAATGACATACAACTCAGAGTTTATTGAAGGATGTTCTAGTCTGTTTATATTAGTATCAAGATTGTTGTTAAGGAGTCTTAGAAGTCAAGAAAAATCAGAGGTTGAGTTGATAGAGATCTGCGGATTTTATGGTATGGGGAAGTTTGGTTTTTGGTAGCGAGTAATTTACAGCTAGAATCTATATATAAAGTATATAACGTATAAAGAAAAGTTAAAGTGCAACATAACAAAAACACCAGAGCGAAGTCGGGGCTGGTTGCTAGTAACATTTACGGTTTCTATGACGGCAAGGCCAAATTATGACTACTATTATTCAATAAGTACCGTCTATGGTCACATCAATAGTCAACATTCTATTTAAAATGTCCTTCATTAACGTTGATACATTAATCCTTAATTTGAATGGAAACGGTACAACTAATAAAAGTAATAAAAGTAGCAAAAGACTTGACTCTGGCAGTAAGTTTAGTTATGATTGAATCCCTGGCAATTTTTGCTTTATACACCGGTTCCGTTTCTCTTTCTTTGTTCTACATTGATTTTACTCTGGTAGAAAAATATTTACCTGAAAAAGTTTTCATAATCTCTTTTATTCCCGAGTTCTACAGGACATAGGCACATGAGTGTTCGAACTCGTTTGTATAATTTTCTTTAGTGAGTAGAAACGTTCATTACATTGAAAGCACTTCCAACTTCGTCTTCACTAAAGCACTGAGGTGTTCCACGAATTACGAAATTTGTCTTTTTATTCAGTATGATATTGTGCTATCTTTTCGTCTAGAAATTAGATAATTGAGGCATGTAAATAAAGAAGAAAACTGGGTCAAAAATATTTTTTTTACTTGAAGAACCTCCATGAAAACGCAGACGTAAGTGCCTTCTGATGATACTTTAATTGCCATGACGGTCAAAAGATAGCTTGGGTATGTACATCCGCGCGCGGCTAAAATGTATTTTGCAATATCAGTTGGGGCAATCGATTTTATAACACAATTTTTTTTGCTATTTGTTCAATTTTTAAACTCCAGCAAAATGATGATTATCAGGCCTGGCACATATACTCCTTTAGGTCTATACGTGGTAATAGGAGCGCTTTTTGGAAATCAAGTGTGACGTTTCGATCCTTCTCCGTACTTTAATTATTTGGCCAACGGTTTCAACAGAAAATCTCTCTATATTTTAATTATTTGTCACTTGCAACGGTTTCAACAGAGCACCTTCAATTTCGATATATTTTTTCCCAAGCATCTCTAGTTGCAACATTAAACGAGTAATCCATGATTTTTCCATAATTATATACTCAATAATGGTGTTGAATCAGTTTTTTGTCACCTGTAAAAACAAGGTTTTAGCACTTAGAATTTTTTCCATGTATATTCCTCGGCTCCAGGGAATGAATGAACAGTTCACTTTTACGGACTCATTTTTGGAATTGAGGGTTAAATTTTGGCAAATTTACTTATAAGTCTTTGTAGACAATTTTACGAGTATAACTACTCTGTGTCCCTTCATGTATAAACATGATGGTTGTGTGGGTTGCGGGGTAATTTCGTCTGTACTTGTTGTATTTGTATTTTGTTCGAAAATATCTTGAAGAATACTCTATCTGTTTGAGGTCGAGAATTTTATTTTATCAGAAGCGTTGTAGTTTGTTATATCGTGCACATTCCTGTTTTTTAAGAAATGTGCTCAACTGAGTGGTCACGTCATCTTTTTTAACTAACCTGTCTGTTTGATGCGTCGGGTGAGCAAGTTCCAGATAGCGCAGCGCGTTCAAGTATGGTGACGCCCGTTGAGGTCATCTGCAAGGACAGTTGGTAATCGGATGCAGGTGTCCGTCATCTACTGTATTGATAACACAGAGAGCATTGCAAATCACTTGTCCGGCCTGGGGCTCGTCACCGTGAGACTTCCTCATGCACTAAGATTAGTGGTAAATTAAACAGAAGAGGTCTAACGACCCCGCACCAACAAAAGGAAACTATAACTTCACTCTTTTCGTCACAGTGAACCATGGATTGAATTCGTATTGCTCGTTCGCACTGATTGCATTACACTGAGCGCTAGTGACTATGTTAACTATTCACTTCACCCGTGATCAGCTGTTGCCAACCTAGGGTACGGCAAAAATTAGTAGTAATGACAGGTGCTACATATTTTTTCCATTACGCGGTGCCGCTATCCTGCATCTACTCATCACTAGCGAGGTTATTATTCTCATGAAGAAACGTAATTTTACTTTCTCATTTCTCATATAGAAATCGACAAAAAATTCGAAAACGAGAATTTGACGGAAATATCCTTTTTTGGTTATCCCTGATTCAGAAAAAGTTGTTTTTGGCATACCGTCCGTCCGTATATGCCCAGCGATTTTGAATAAATGGATGAATAAAATTAATTCACATTTCGTATTTACGGTGGAATTTACTAGTTGCCAATGCACATGCTCTACTTTTTTAACTTTTATACAAAGGGTACGTCACATAAAGGCCAAAATACTCTTTTGAATATTTCTCAAAAACGGCTCCCACGATATTGGTTAAATTTTCTGTTCATAATGCAATATGTATGCATTACACCTGCATTAGCGGTATTTCCCTTAAAAGTTTGGTATAGATGCAGTAAAATCATTTCTCGCCTACGCATTTGCACTTGTAATGTGCATGCTGCATACACATTAGTTCGCTGTTTCAAGGATCTCGCATATTATTTAGCGGATGAAATGGGCCAAGCAGACATTTAGTACACTGAAATGAAAGATATGGTAATGATAAAATACATCGGAGGACAGCAAACTCTCTGCAGACACGAAAATACATCCATTTTCCTTCTACAACGAAATTACATTTACATAACACTTTACGATATTTATAAGACTGAAAAGTCGCTAAATGTTTTAAAATAATCCATAGTAATATATAAATGCGTAACGCGACATTGTATCTGTCTGTTTGCTACCTGATCATGACAACCACTGAACTGATCGTGATGAAACTTGGCAAGGAGATAGTTTAGATGTCCAGGATGAACAATAGCTAATTTTTATTTTTTAAATGTGAGATAAGAAAGATAGAAATGGTTTTTGACAATAAATGTCGATAAAATCGGGAAAAAAGAGAGTTATATTTGATTATACTACCTAACCGTTCTGAATATTTACGCGATAGTTTACTTTCAAATTTCAAATAAAAGACAGAAATAAGTTCATCTAGCGACTTTGAGCTCTACAAAAAAGTTAGTTTCAATTTCTTTCTTCCTCATATACGTATTGTATGTACACTACTGATAACATAAGAGAGCCCATTTATTTTTCTAAGTCCCACGCTCTGACCAGTTTTGGATCTGTTAGGTTTGCAACGCCTCCCTCCTCTTGCTTTCCCTTCAACAGGGGAAGTTTCGTTCGACCAATCGTAGGTCTATTTGAAACGGCGCTCATATTTGGAAGACATCATGCGGCGGGTAAATCGTAACGAGATAAAATGTTTCATTACACCGCTATTAAAGAAATATTTTGTATTTTTTTATTATACACATTTTGGACTTCTATAACAAAAATATTCTGTATATTCTTGACTTCAATAAACTTTACCATTCTCTATATTTAAACGACATCTCGAGATTCGTTGTCTCGCAAGGTCTTCATAGGCAATGTAAAAGATATTAGAGTTTCTGTAAAAAACGTTTGCGTAATACTGTGATAAAATATAGTTTTTAACAGAATTTGAATATAATTGCAAGATATCGTATGGAATTGGTATAATTCGAATCACAAATTACTTATAAATATTCCTATAATTTCTTATATTTATACAGTGAAGTAAAGAAATCAAATCTCATTGCCTACAAATGATGTGTATTGTCGAAAGTAATTTCACATAATTTGCGATTCTCTTAAGTTTTTCATATATGTGAAAAGGAATTAAATAAATATAGAAAACGTTTGTCTCAAATATGAACTAATAACACAAAAGTTTAATTCTCGAGTTATAAATAATATAAAACTACTTAAAGAACAAATAAATTACATCTTCTAGTGACATATTTATCCACGATATAACAATTTGGTAGTAATCGTGCAACCTAAAAAAATAATTAGAGATTAATAATATGAAAACCTCGTTTCAGATATGAATAAATAAAAAAAGACAAATCACATTAAACCACTCAAGGAACTAATAAATTACATGTTCTAATAATACTATGATCTACAATATAACATTGGTTATAATCGTGCAGCGTATAAAATCGTGATCCGAGATTAATATTACAAAAAACGTGTTTTAGATTATAACTATAACTGAAATCTCAACAAGAGATTCTTGAGAGAGGGAAAGAAAGATAGAGAGAAAAAGTAAAACAACGATAGAGAAAAGTGAGAGAAAGAAAGAGTGAAAGAAAGAAAGAAAGAAAGAAAGAGTGAAAGAAAGAAAGAAAGAAAGAAAGAGTGAAAGAAAGAAAGAAAGAAAGAAAGAAAGAAAGAAAGAAAGAAAGAAAGAAAGAAAGAAAGAAAGAAAGAAAGAAAGAAAGAAAGAAAGAAAGAAAGAAAGAAAGAAAGAAAGAAAGAAAGAAAGAAAGAAAGAAAGAAAGAAAGAAAGAAAGAAAGAAAGAAAGAAAGAAAGAAAGAAAGAAAGAAAGAAAGAAAGAAAGAAAGAAAGAAAGAAAGAAAGAAAGAAAGAAAGAAAGAAAGAAAGAAAGAAAGAAAAAGGAAGAACGATAAAGAAAAGAACATATGTTATTAATATGAGTTAATACATTTCAATTTGATTGGAATAAATAAAAGGGATTTGTCTTTTTATATTTATTCATATTGGTCAGAGCGTGGGACTTAGAAAAATAAATGGGCCCTTTTATGTTATCAGTAGTGTACAATTTGTTTCTTTCGCGACAAGTCTCTTTCCATCGGTATTCACAGTGCTACTTACATTATTTCACTGCTTTTTGGCGCCGAGTTTGAATGTGTCTAATCACGTGTGTCCAAAGAATTTAATTAATTAGATATGACATGTGTTTACATGTTCATCTTATATAAACAGAAATGTCCTCTTCCCCAAACGAAGCTTTTGGTGATAACAGAAAGGCGGCTCGAGACATTCGTCATTCAGCGAATCCCGAATGGCAAGCGTCGTTTGACAATGCTCGCCATTGCTCGGCTTCCTTTGATGTACCCAAAAGGCCGACACGCGATACCGGTATTCGTGACGCGGCAAGAAGCAAGCAAACCATCCACACTTTTCGCTATTCGGCGAGTGATCGCTTTGTGATGACAAATGTCTGGAGACGCCTTTTCGGCTGATGGTCATGGTAATGCGATCTTTTTGTTACGGATCAGATGCATGAACAGCCTTTTTATGCTGATTTTTGAGGTTGCTATAGGCGCGAAAGTTGTGTATCATATTTCTATAGTGGTGCACATTACTTGATACGTGACTAGGTGGTTTTACATGTTCAAGCAAAATGGTGTTTCTTGAGACGAATTCTATTATGTCTAATGTAGCAGATGAAGCGATGTTATTAGAAAACGTAAATGAAATAAAATATTCTAAACTCAGAGAAGGAAACGAAACCAGTGTTATAAGATTCGGCAGGAAATATAGGGAAAATGAAAACCAGACAGTATTTTCTCTTCATCATAGATTATCCAATTCATTTTTACTTGACAAAAATTTACATTTTTAAATTGCAAAGAAATTTCTTTTTGTCTGTATTTAATAATAAAATAAAAATATAGTAGAATTTGATTTGATTTCACATGAATAATATTTTAATAATTTGTTTATATTTGAAGTAGATCATAAATCTACCTAGCTAACCTCCAAAAATCAAACGACTTTATTTGTAAATTGGAGTCGACTTGTATGCCAATGGCAGTTCATGAATTTCTACAATAAACGATTTGAATAGAGTAAAACGAAGACGGCCAAAATAAAGAGGACCACGCCAAAAAATCTTGCCAAAACAAGGGGAAACAAGAATGTTACTTTAAAATGTTTTCCTTAAAACCAATAAATTTTCATCAACACATCTAATGGAAGACCGAAAAATATCCCGATTGTCAATCATTGAAATTAATAACCTGTCGATAGATAGTCTGTGTGTGCTATAGTTTAGTCTGTACGTGTTGAAAATATGTAGAAAATATATTCTAGAAACTTGCAGACACTCTCAGATTACAAACACAACTATTTAGATACTTAAACTATTACCAACAAAGTACGTTTTGTATTCATTATTTATAAAATAAATTATAATAAACGTACTGTGAAACGTTTATAATGAATAAAACTAATGCAGGTAATGTAATTATAAACAATGTATATGTAAAGTTACTTATTCTTATTACCAAACAAATGGATCAGTTCATTGCATCGCAATAACAATTTAAAAGTTAATACTAAGTTTAATGACATAAATAAATCCATATTTATAAATTATTTGCGGGAAGAAACATGGAAAGATGTTTACAATTGCCAAAACACCGACAACAAATTCAATGTATTTATCTCAATATTCCTAAANATAAAACGCAAGTTAATTAACACAAAAAAATACAATAGATGGATCACCCTAGGGATAAGAATTTCTTCAAAAAACAAACGCCGCTTATATTATCTTTCAAAACGCTATAACCAACCACCCGAATTCCATAATTATTTTCGTAAATATAAGACTATGCAGCTAAAGTAATGGAAAACTACAGGCATATACTAAAATCGAACAAACGATAGACAGCCATGTGGAATATTGTTAAAAATTACACGTCAACTTCTGAAAACCGCNAGCCATGTGGAATATTGTTAACAATTACACGTCAACTTCTGAAAACCGCGAAGAAAATGTTTCTTTACTAAACGATGGCAAAATCGTATCAAATCCTCAGGACATCGCAAGTTTGTTTAATTCACACTTCTCAGAAGTTGGTAAAATAACGAACTCAATATATCAAAATCAATGTTCTCAAATTATATCCACCCACGTACCCAATTCTATGTTCACTTCCGAAACTAACGCCAGTGAAGTCATGGGAATCATCAGCTCATTAAAAACAAATTTTCAGCAGGCGTAGATGATATACCTCAGTTTATTGATAAATCTTCGTCCCACGCTATATTAAATCCACTCATAAATATTTTTAATAGTTCTTTATCGGAAGGGGTGTTTCCTAAAATATTTAAGAGAGCTTAAGTGAAACCTTTACACAAGAAAGGAAACAAACTTAATATTGGAAATTACCGACCAATATCTCTACTACCTACTTTCTCAAAAATCCTAGAAGAATTGTTCTACAAGCTACTTCTAGATTTTTTATCAAAATATAACATTCT
>NNCF01131415.1:647690-685895 GCA_002313205.1 Laupala kohalensis | reverse complement strand
TTGTGTTGCCGTATGGCTCATATTAATTTAGTTTTATGTGTACTCAACTTTGGCACGGTTGTGTACATTAATTCTGTAGCCCCATCCTGGCCCGGGTTTTTCTCCGTTTTTCCTTCGGGTAGAGGCGGATTTCTTATACAGGTTTTCTAGACTTTGTCTAGGGGCGTGTTTATTATAACAATAAATCGTGAATTTAGTGTTTTTTTAACTCTTATGATTTTTAAACTCTATACTCAGAATAATCTATAGTTCGATAATAACTTTTACATGTAAATTTACAAACATATTTTCGTTAAATTACGTACATATTGACATTATATATGTATTATAACTCGCAGCTAACTTTTTATCTGATCTAGGAATTTTTGCTGAAGTTTTTGAATCCGCCTCTGCCTTAGGGCCCTTGATCGGAATTGATGGGATGGTCCCTTGCTTGCTTCCGGAGAGTAAATTAGTTTATTGTCATCCACGTGGTCATACGCAGTCTGTACTGTTTTTTGACAATAAATTTATAAATTTTATACTATAAGAACGGGTGCATTCTCTCAAGAGCAAGGAAGTTTGGGACAAAATCTGAGAGGTGCATGTGAACATCACATAACAAATGCTACGTATACAGCTACTCACTTTTGCGTTAAAACCGAACAATTAATAACTATTGTTCTTGTTCTTGTTTTTTAGGAGACATCTCAGATCAGCAAGAATTCTGTCCAACATAAATTAATGAAGGGAGAACAAAGGAACATCAAATTGTGTCTCTCCGTGAGTACTAATTTTTGTTAAGGTATTATGACCGAATAGACGCTAGTCAAATAGTTAACTATTTAAATAAAGATGAAAACAGTCAAAATTAAATATTTCATTGAAGAACACGATATACCTATTCATTAACGAAGAAGAATTTCTGGCGTCAAAATTCATGTTTTATATTCTTAACAAAATAATATTTAGTTTTCATATAATATCGAAGGACTTACAAACGAACGGGTGCTAGTGAGATTCTTTGAGGAATTGAGTTATCGACAGAAATCCATTCAAAAATTCATTAAGAACTCATGACCAAATAAAATAAATGTATCTCTGTAAGGTGCTGAGTTCTAAACTATCACATGGGATACAAGTGGTAGTTTTTATTTTAGGAAAAGAATGCAGTCACGAGGTAAGACTTGTGGTTTCATTAAGCTTGAAAAATATAAAGATGTCTAAAGATATGATTCCAGAAAGTCTGAGGTATGTCTAATACAATAAAATATAGTTTTTCTCTTATTGTGGCATGTAGAATTAAATATTACCTTTACATTCTCAATTTCTTTTTGTTATTTCAGTTTTTTATATTTGTACCCCTAGGCTTCCAGGCCCTACATTTGATCTTACTGCGCTTTCCCATGTCGACCAATGAGAAACAATCCACGAACATTTCATGGCAGACATTTCTGAATATAGTGCTTGGGTTGAAGCGTTTTCTTGACAAGTCACTCAAATTACAGTACATACACTCAGCAATGAACGCAGCACGTAGGTAATTTACAGAGTTATTAATTACGGCATTTAAAATACACACCCTGAATCTCCTACACAAGCGTACATTCAACATAAAGCTTTAAAATGAAAAACTGGCTTCGTCAGGGTCAAAATTGTTTCGGTTTCCATTTTATGTTAGTTAAATTCTTCTTCGGAAAATACATGAATTCTGGACGCCATAATACCTGAGTTAGTTAATCAAAACACTTCAAGATCAATTCAAAAGGAGTATCCAAAGTTGAGGTTTTAAGATCAAAAGATAGACAAAATTATGAAGAATCATATATGAATATAACATAGTGATCATAAATGTGCTGTTTTATAACAATAACCATATATCTGCGTAATAAAGATAAATAATTATGAAAGACTGTTAGAATTTTGTTAATGCAATAAATTTCTTTGTTTTGAAATTATTTTAATGTTTAAACATTGGTATTCCTGTGTCACACAACTCAAGTGTTTAAGGAAACAATTGGTGTAATATCTTCGAGTTTTTGCGTAAGTCCATCTCTAATCTACCGCCGCAAGACATAATCACACTTAACTAAAATCTAAAAATTTGTATTGGAAATCTATTGGTCATAGATGTTCAAAGTGTTGATGGTCTGCGAAATGTGGAGATGTTACTGTCAGTTAATTGAACCTGACCATATAAATAAATGGACAATTATTTCAGCCCTAACACGATTTTTCCATCAATTAACACTTTGAACTCTTAAATTTTGAAACTATAGAAAAGCACATTCGTGGCGTTGGCGAATTGGTGACGATTGTACCGTAAAATTGCAGTACAGTGCTGGGTACTTTCTTTTCGCACTTTTTCTGTTAAAATAAATTAATTTGATACAGTAAATTCACAGTACTCCAATATTTAGTCTTTGTTGCAAATCTTAGTACTTGAACTGATTTTTCCGGCACTTTTTCCGTAGAAACATGCCAGAAAATTCTGCGATGTTTACTCACACATGTTTCTCAGTGTTTACAATAGTATAAAAAAAATACAGTATGTACGGAAATATTTTTGCACACGTTAACGAACATTTCTACCGTATCGTAATTTTGGAGATGCAAACGCTAATGTTGTGTAGCCAAAACATTTCAGAACCAATTGACACGTGGAGCAACCAGCAATTCACACTGTCTTATTTGGCAATAAACGGACGGACTGGCAGAGAACTATAAAGGCCACCAGTAATAGATTCTGCATTAACGATTTATGTCTTTTTTTTCAAGAAATTAAACGACTTAATTATTTTTTTTTATAACCATCAGTTTACATGGTTGGGATGAGCGCCTCCAGCAGTTGAAGTGATGTTCTCTATGAAAAAGGGTGAGAAAAGTTCACAAGCTGTGGAATTATAAGATAAAGTAAAAAAAACATTTTACACGGGTTCCAAACGAGTAAACTAACTTAAAACTTTCGGTACCATAATTTTTCAAAATGTCAGACTTAATTTTGAGATATTTTATGGTATGTATCATAAATATTACGAGTAATTAAAGAAATACGCTATTTTCTGCTCTCTTATGCGTTAAATCAATATGCGTTAAAATCAATAACAGTTGCCTTGCAAGTAACTTCGGAACCTGCCTACAATTCTCTCCTCAACTTACTGGTCAAATAATTACAGGGTGCAATAAGTTTCATTTTGAGGAAGAAAACAATTGGAACACATCGAAGGGGGAGGAATCTAAAACTTGAAAGAAAGGCTGAAGTAAATAAACAACAACTGCGGAGGTTAAAATGACATTGAGAGTTCCTTAAAAAGCAATTTCCAATTCGACTTCGTATCACTTCCCGTTTTCCGAAATTATTTTAACTTGTTACGGCTATGTCGTTGTGTTATAATATAACACTACTTGTGCTATCCTATAATATAGCACACTTATATATCTTATTAGTCAGCACCGCACTAATATGCTTGAATTCCCATGATACAATATAAACCGATATGTTACATTTTTCTGTTGGTTCCCAGATAGCAAAGTGCGCTTGCAGAATGGTTAACCCCTAGCTTGCTCGGACAAACTCTTATCTGTTTTCAAAGATCTAGGGCAAGGTTACAAGCTTGTTCAACGATTCGACATGATTATGATAAGGTTATAAGTTTTTCGAAGAATGAGATAGTTTTCAAGTGTATCCGCTAAGAATACAGCTAAGGTATCCTCTATCGATACGGCTTGGGTATCCGCTAAGGATACGGTTACAACATATACTCTTGAGGCGGTTCCACACGTTCGTCATTCGGCGAACCCCGAACAACCGCACGGTGAATCCCAAGCAATAGCAACATACTCGAGGTATTTCCCCAATATTCGCCAATTGGCGAGCGCACTGATCCAGATATAAGCAATTTGCCAAGCACGTGCTCGCTCTCGGAACCACGAATATTTGAGTTAGTGTTTAGAGGTTATGGAGAGTGAATCTTAAGTAGTCACACATGTTGCTGCGCATGTAGTTGTGTCTTGTGGAATGTTAAGTAAAGTAAACAGGTCTTATCTAATCTTTATTCAATCAATGAAATTAAATCATTAATGAGCTAGTTTTTATCCCATATGGATTTAGACGTAGTAATTGGTTTTCACGAATTTTAAGATCCATATAATCATTATAGTTTTTATTCACTCTAAAAGAACCAATACTGTATAACTATCTTAATTTGTGTCCACAACATCACACACTATTTATTAATTTATTCCAAAATCATTCATTATAATTAAATGTAATATTTATTATTATTATTATTATTATTATTATTATTATTATTTTTTTTTTTTTTTTTTTTCACTAGCCTCGTCCTCACACGGATTATACAACCGTGTACATGAAATATATGGTTAAACTACTAAAAAAAATAGATAATGCTAATAATATCAACACACGTTCAATACTGTGAAGCTTTAGGACGTTTAATAAAAAAGTAAAATAAAGTGAATGAAAATGTTTGTGGTTTAAATCACACATCAAATAAACTTTGTCAGAAAGCAGTTGCAATCTGCATATGACAACTTGGGAAATAATAAATAAAGTTACTCTATCTCTACTTTATTACATCAAATTTCTCTATTTTATCACTACCAAAACACTTATTACATTGTACAACAAAGAGAAAAATTACAAATAATTAGTTTTTCAGCGATTACTCACTCGAAATAACTTGAAATCGTTATACTCATAATACCCCTAATACACGTATACTCGCAATCCTTGCTATTCGCAAAAGCACGAGTATGTGAACAATACCACGAATATATTCGCCTATGCTCAGCCTATGATGTGTCTCTAAAGACCGACACACTGCGGGAAACGGTGAGCACCGGTATTCGTGGTGCGACGAATAGCAAGCAACCCATCCACACTATTTACTATTGGGCGAGCGGTAGCTCGGGATTACCATTTCCTTCATTTTTCCCTTATTGGAGTCCTGAGCTACCACATTAGTCACATATCCTTCCGGAAAACTCTTAACATAAGATTCTGATAACAAATTCTTAGTAATTTTTCTGCTAAATTCAAATAATGGGAAAGCTATGTAGCAAAATGAACATACAACATAAAACAATAAAATACAGTTTTTCTGATTCTCTTACCTTCTTAAAGAGGAATTATATCTAATAAATGTCATTAAATGCGTGGCGTACATTTACGTGTAAAGGTTTCTGTCAATTTACAAGCCCTTTTCATTCTTGACCGTAGGCTTGGTTAACATAGAAGCTGAGGGTCTCTCACGAACTAACTACGTTACTGTACCGCGCTAGTCCCACTGTGTTTAATGTGCCACCGAGTAATCCATTTGGAACGGAACAACGACGTTCTGTTAAATTAAAAACATTTGTATTATTTCATGTTTATGGAAGAGGTTACTTTCTGCAACCAAGAAAATAAGATTTGGACGTTGCGAGCATAACGATGCACTGATAACCATGAATCCATTTAAAGGTTTTCCTAAAGCCTTAATTAAACATTTAAGGACATTAATAGCTTTACAAATAAGTGGTACGATTCTGAGGGAAGGTAACTGGGAAGAATAATTAATTGTTTCTCTCAACCCACAGCTTTGAACTGAATTTGTTCAATAATAAATGTGCTGTCAACATCCATGTACCTCTTGGTAAACCTTGTAGACGATAAGCGAAGCAGAGCGTTTAAGCACGTGGATGACATAAACAAATAAATAAACTTTATGGTCAAAAAAACAGTTACGAATTGCGCATTACCAAGTGGGGGGCAATAAACTAAGTTACTCTTCGGAAAGAATCAAGGGACCATTCCATCAATTCCGATCAAGGGCCCATGGGCAGTGGCGGATTTAATATAGTTATAAAATCAATTATTTAATAAATATGTACTGTTATCGATTTATTATTCCAAAGTAAATTGTGGATATTTGTGCTGTAAAAATTCGAGATTGATAAAACAAAGGCCTTAATGACATTCCCGCCCAAAGAAAATCCACCACTACCCAGAGGAAAACCGGAGAAAAACCCGAGCCAGGATTTTCTTTCTTTGCAAAAAGTGAAAGTAATGAAGCATCAAAGTTTTTTTTTTCAACAAGTTTTAATAAATTAATAATAATATCAGATTCAGGAGAAATTAGAAAATGTTCACACTAGTTCTTATCATAATTTTTGTATTCTCCCTGTTTTTTCAATTTATCTAAACCACAGATGCTTGTTCAAGATATTGCTATGATGGAATCCTCTTAGAGACTTCAACATAAACTTGATGTAAGTGATAAAATCTGGAACATAAAGTCTGACATAATAGATAAAAGTGAACTTTGTAATAAGATAAATGTCAACAAATCAAACAGAAAGAAAACAGAGACATTAGGAATAGAGTAAATTTTTTTCAGAGCAATAATTTTCAATAATATGATCAAAGTTTAGGGTCCAAAAACATACAGTTTAAGGAAACATGCAGGAAGAGGAAAGTGTCTGAAGATTTATACTCATTAAATCAATAATAACTGAGTATAATATTTATATTGGATACACACATTTACAAATGCTAAAAAGAGTTGGTCTAGCATGGACATAAGCAAATTATAATGGACCTATTAGATGGAACATTTATGAATAAAACCTTGGTCGGTACCAAATTATTAAAATATTACTATTACAAATAATATCTCAGTATTACTACTTTGAAGCATCCTCCTCGTAATATGAAGAAATCAATGTGTTTGCATGCATACTGTTCGATTCATTCTGTTAAATGATACATAATATTCTTCTCAATTATAAGAAACATCTCATAGCAACATAAAATTAAAATCATGTAAATTGTGTGAATGTTAATTAATCAAGACAAAAAAGGCATAAGGAAATGTTCAAAAAGTATTGCCATTACTTTGATGTAATCTAAAAATTTCAAAATAAATTCCTATAGCTCTAAAGACTCAAATAATTATGAGGCTTTCTTAAACTAGTTTATCACAAACTGGAGAATAAGTTTTATCACAAGAGAAATTAAATAGAACATATAGTCTTGATAATATAAACTAATTGATGGATAAAAAATGTTGATACTAACACTCGTTGTCATGGTCCTTAGTTGGCCTATTAGAGAATACATACAAACAAAGAATGTTGATGTACTGAATTAGGAGAGTCATTTGATTTTTTATATGTTACTGGCAAAGTAAGAAATGAGTCGTTATACACAGTGCCTAGGTAATGTGAACAAAGGGCTCTAATGACCTTGCCATTGATGAGCCATAAAGCCCTACAAATATTAAAAAAATGTGAACAATGCCCGAAACCATGAGGCAAAGAAGAAAATAATTTTTATTTCCAGCATTGACTAAGCTTTGTTAACAATGTCTTAACGTATAACAGGCAGAAGAAGTTGAACACCTTTTCACAAATGCCTCACCTCCTATTCTAGATATTAACTGCTGAAGCATTACTTAAAAAATCAAGTAAATAAACATTAGAAATCTTTGCATTTAAAATCCTTACTTTGAAAATATTGAATTTATTGTTCATGGTTCAGCAATGGAGAACAAGAATACTGCTAAAATAGGTAATATATAAAAAATAACAATATTTAAGATAATTGTAGGTTTTGGCAAGTCTTTATCAACATCTATCTTATCACAAGCCAATATATCCTTCTTCCCAATTTCCTCACAAAAATAAGTTGGTGGAAGAGCAGGCCATTTGGCCTAAACCTACCCATAAGAAATACAATAAATAAATAGGTAAATGAGTATATCGATTATTCATTGACCTATTTTGTCTTATTGTTTTCACTGAGTGATATTTGAAAGTAAAATTTGTTTATAAGAGAAAATGCTATGAAAAAACAAAAACAAAGAGAAACCACAGGAAGAATCATGATTGTGATATTTTAATTCCCTTGAATATTTTGTATTACAAACTTTGCCTATCTTTCATTAGACAATGTCTACAATGCTTAGGCAAAATGGAAACGTGATGAATATTTCCTAGTGTCTAATGGTTTCAGGCATCATTCACATTACCTAGGAATTGTTCACAATGTTTTTATTTCCCACTTCACTGGTGGCATATACATTCCCCACAAGTAACTGCAGATGACTTCATAGATTTCTGTGAAGTGTAAATATTTTATTCCTGAAACCTTTAAGACTTTTACTATATTTGAAATATTATTTTGTTTCTTTAAAATTTTTGTTAATTGTTTGTTTATTTGTTTTTTAATTTTAAAATTGAAACTTTTAAATAGATATAATGACTTATACTATAAATACTTCAATACTTCATGAGCCATAATGTGAAAACTGTCCTCAAAACCTACCGGACAAAACTAGTACATTGAGACATTATCTGTAACATAACTTAAGAGTTGCCTCAATAATATAATATGATATGCCTTTGAAAGTCAAATGACTAAAGTGGTCCAATGAGGCCATAAAAGCATAATAATAGTAATAATAATAGTAATAATAATAGTAATAATAATAATAATAGTAATAATAATAATAATAATAATAATAATAATAATAATAATAATAATAATAATAATAATAATAATAATAATATGATGTAATTGGAGAACTTTTTCTCATATTATTCTGACCAAAATTGTATTGCATTTTTCAATTTATAGAATTTGAAATGTTCACACATGTTAAGACAATGGAGAATGTTCACAGGATATAAATATGAGAAAAAACATATAACCCAGGAAATCATTCACATTTGTTATTTTCACATGAAATCCAAGCACAAATACCACATTTTCTCAAAGATGTTTCTATACAAATGTTACCACACATTTGGATGGGTACCATTTTGCAATGATTCAAAACATATAATTTGAACATTAAATAAACATTTCTCTTATAATGTGCTGGCAGGGTATGTGTTTAGTTGCACTACCTACCTAGACTAGGGTAGTTGGTCAGCTTTAGGACTCATCCTGTAGGGGTCCATCAAATGGGGCACCAAAAGTGTTATGATATAAAATTGAATAAAATCCATATTTTATTACAGTTAAATGAATAATTGCTAAATTTATTATTAAACAACTCAAATTTCAGTTTTACATTTTTAAAGCCATCTAGCCATGCAAACACTATTCTTGAGCATAGATTCTTGAATATGTTCTAGTCTTGAATATGTAGGTCTCCACAAAAAAATACAAGCTCCAGGCATCAAAAGTTGTTGGCACACCACTGCTTAGCTCTCATCGACTAATGAACAAATTAGATGAGAGATTTAGTCTTTTTAGTACAATATCAATAAAAACTGCATGGTATACAATGTTAAAAATTCAGAAGATTTAATATCTTTCTAACTATGTTCCATAAATTGGTTATTTAACTTGTAGTAATAATTCCACATTTCTCTCATTCTGGGATTTAGTTGATCATTAATTTAAGGGTGATTTGTCTCTTATATAATCCACAATGTTTAAAACATTTATTATATTTAGTTTTTATTATTTAAGGTATGCAGATTATATTAAAGACAACCAAAATCACAGGCAAATCACTAATTCAGGTATCACATAATGAGTAATAACACATTTATACTTTAGTTGTCGCACAACATTTCAAGGCTATGGTTTTGCCTCCTCTTCACAATAAAGTAGGATCATGTAATACTTATTAATAATGGTTCAGAATATGACATGTGATATTTTGCAATAATCTTTAACTTGCAAACCAACATTCGTGAACCTGAAGAGGAGACAAAACCATAGCCTTGAAACATTGTTGACAGCTAAAGTATAAATGTGCTATTACTCATTATGTGATACCTGAAAATAAACCAGTGATTTACCTGTGATACTGATTGTCTTTAATATAATCTGCACATCTTAAATAATATAAATTAATATTATCATAAACAATCAGAGTGAGAAGATGTAATATATTTATCATATTTTTTGTGCATTTAAGCTTTTATTTCAAACAATACAAATATTTTAATAAATATTTCATAGCAACTATGGAACAGGTTTGTTACATTTAATCCAAAAAAAATGAAAAAATCATGTACTTAATGGCTTGTTCTCCTGTAGCACCATTTTGAGTTATGTGGAACATTCAACTATTTAGAGAGGTAAAATATATCTTATACAGAAAGTTCTGAATATCTTTTATAATTTTTACGTCCACAAAACTCATCTCTGGAAATAAAATTGTGCGGTGTTATTCAAACATCATTTCATTGATTTACTAAGGAGGCTATCAAGCTATTTGAGTTTGCATAACATTTTTGTGGAACTATCATATGTTATTACCAACACATTTGACATTAATTAGATTTAGTATTGGTGAGTTAAAATATTTAAACTAAAATATAAGTCATTAAAATAAAAATTTGAAGAAAATAATTCCAGTATTGAAGTCAAACAAATAATGAAGCTCATAGAAACAATATTGTAAAATAAATGACAGACCTCTCCTCTTGTGATTACCTACTTTAGTTCTACCGCCCTAAGAATCTATCCACAAACAGAGCAGTAAGGATATCTAAATATATTCTAAAGTTGTTATGAAAATTATAGAAACTGATAATAATGAAAGAATACTTGAAAGTTCCACAACTGGAATAGGTACTTCAGAATACTTCTTTTTAGAAATTTTACACCCTCCTTTTTACAACACAATTTTCTAGTAAAAGTAAATAATATCTTTTTGTATTTCAGTAGTCAGATTTAACATACTGAGTTTGGAAAGTTCTAAATCTTTTATATTTTCTCATATGAAACACACATATAACCTGTTCCAAGGAATTCTTATAATGAATATATACATTAAAAATAGTATACAAATATCATTCAGTCTATATATACACTACAAGATCTCATTTAGGTTTAAGAGAAATTTGTAATATTTAGACAGTCTGCTTTTCCAGATAATTCATTGTCTTTAAATAACTAACTAAAATTATATGAAAATGAGGGACAAAGAGTATATCCCCAGAACAAAAACCCATAGGTTCGTTGCATTTCTGAAAAATTTACAAATCTGCTTCTTTCTTCAATGTAGAGTTTTCTGTTTTCTGTATATTATATAACACCCATTACTCCAATACAGTTCTCTTGCAAATTATTTTTATTTATGAGTTGACATACTTTTCGATCCAATTACACATTTTAAAAGAATTTTTGAAGAATATTTCCTACATATCCTGTACAAGTTTTTTCCAAGAAGATAAAATCATAGGAAATACTTTTATGGTTATTAGTTTACTAATTACAGCAATGTTGACTAATTAATTATCGGCAACAGTTTAAATATCCTCCAAAAAATTTACAATATATATTGATTATCCATCAAAGAATTTAAAATACATTTATTTTTATTTATTTTTTCTTATTGTGAAACTATTAATATTAGTGTACAAGTAATGCTCCTGTACATTTTAATAACCATATTTCATAAATATTTTCAAAATGTATTTAATAACATCTCACTTCTGGGGGGTTTTGTTATCCTCTATTTTTAAGGGGAAAATACGCTCCAGAATAAATGAATAAATGTTTATTATAGATTTCAATGGTCAATTGGCTCCCACCTAAAAATTTTCTTTCATTTAAACCAATTTAAAAGTACCCTAAAATTATGATTAATTTTTCTCTGAGATCCTTCGACACTCCTTGGCTTGATATATGGCAAAAAATGTATTTGGAGTAAATCATTCTTTTTCTCTCACTTGTAAATGGAAAAATAATTTCAAAATATTCAATAAAATAGTGTTTTGTCTCACTTTGAATCAAGTATTCTGCAATGCTGTGCATATAGCAGTGACTGTCTGGATTTTAATATTGGCAGAGCTTAAGTCTCCCAGAAAATTTGGAATGTTTCGCACAAAATAATGGCAATATAAAATTCTATAAGAATATATTTTTTACTAACTGCTGTCAGTGTACTAAACATAATTTTTTTATGGTACACGAGAAAATTTTATTAAATTCACCCATTAAATTTTGGGGGAGGCTTAAATCCTGCTACCCTAACTCCACCACTGCTTATAAGCAGTAATTTTAAAAAAATTTCTATTGTTAAATGAAAAACTCTATTATTTATAAAATTTGTTTTTGCAGACATTTTATCAAAATATTATGCCCTGAAAATTTCTTCACCATTCATTTTGTGAATATACTCATAAGCAGAAAAAACAGTGTGTAAGACAGTATGAACCCCTGGGGGGGAAAAATCCTCTCAATCCTAGGAGCATATGTCACTTTAAAGAATTAGGTGTCATTAAAAATGATAGTAAACTGTTTCAATTTAAGTAAAACATACAGAACCAAGTAGGCTACTAAAAATTGTATGGAGATGAATTATGTTATTACTATAAGCTACAGTGAGAGCACTAAATGTGCTTGTGCAAAGGTGGGAACATTTAATCCAAATTACCACAGTCTGTATACTTATACAGATAATATATACCCTAATCACTTCAGAGTGCCATTGTCTAAATACCTTTATCTGGATATAATAATATAGATATTTTGTTATCATCAGATATGGATTCATAAAAAGATTCAACATTAGATTGCGTGTATTAACTATATCATGACAAGTAAAATCCATGCAAAAACTAAACTGCTACTGTCTAGAAAGTCTACTCATGCCATTGGAGCACCTAGAAAATGATTGAATGAAAAATCAATGTTTTGATCTTTTAGTTATTCTTTAATTGGTTTATCCTTTTTTAAGATGGTAATCTCTATGAAGTGGTGAATGCACTTAAAGTGGTGAGTAAAAATGTATACACAGGGTTGCACATTATATTAACATTATTTCTGGCTTTGTGTATGTACCACCAAAATAATTGTGATGTAGATTTTAGAACATATTCTTTTAAAGTGTATCTGCAAACAAAATTTAAAGAATGATACTGCTTCACATATAACATAATGTTAAACAAATTTTCTGAACTTTTAAGGAGAAGCCTCTGGTGACAACATGGTCGCAGAAAATTTCCTTGAAAGATATATAGAAAGATACACACTTTTAGAGATGTTTTCAAAATTGACAATTTATAACAATAAATTTATTGGCAAAAATGCAGTACAAACTATGTATGACCAATAACGTGGAGAACAATAAACTAATTTTCTCTCTGGAAGCAAGCTAGGGGTCATCCCATCAATTCTTAGGAGAGAAAAGAAATGATGTTCTCAAAACGTTTTTACCATTTTTTAAACCTCTTCATCTGAGAAGCTAAGTTTTAGTACAGGTCATATTTTGGGAGTAGTTTTACTTTGGTTAAATGAAAGAAAAATTGTGAGGTGAAGACAATCGCCTACAGGAATCCAGAATGTATATGTATTATGCCCTGAGTAAACAACATCATTCTAATGAAATGGCAAATTAAATTCCCAATCTATTGATGCCAATATATTGAAACTACAGTGAACTAAAGGATAGTCTGCAGAGATCATGAAGCTCTGTTTAACTTTCAATGTCCTCATACTACTAAATCCAACAAAAGTACTTTTTCTTGCTTTGTTTTTCTGTTTTTTCTATCTTTTAGAAAGAAGTAAATTTTAATTTACACCAGTTAAATTTCCCAATTATACATTTTAAAAAGTTTATTCAAAAAATCTGAACTCATTTGTTCCACATTTGGTTTTTAATATGTCATGCAAACTTCTCACTTCCCTTCAATTCAGCATACTAATTTTTATGCAATATAAGGAAGTATATTTTTGAAGAGGAACTTCTTCAGCCGTAAGTAACTTAATTCTTATGATTGTAATGGTTGTGTACAACAAAACCAATCCATTGTTGGGAATTTAATTTGAACTCTTCTTTTAGGCATTATTTGAAAAGAGATGTAGTATGTGGAAAATAAAGAATAATGAATGGTTAAATACTCAAATTTGAGATTATTTACATAAAATGAGAAATTTCCATCCTCAATTCAAGTTTTTAAAATTTGTATTTCAATTTCCATTGTAATCTGTAGCATAATTTATTATTTGAAACAAAGAAAGTAACAGAAATAAAAAACATTCCAACTGATAATACTTTGAGCTGACTCATCTAAAAAATTTTCTCTTGAAATAAATTTTACTCCCTGTGCACATCCAAAAGTTGAAATGAATCACTTATTAGAAAAAGGGATCAGCCATAAAATGTAAATATATTTTCAAAACTTAAATGGTTTATAGAATAATTTGCTCAGATAAGATTTTACCCACAAAATAATACTCCCACTTTAAAATAAAAATGTCAGGCTATGAAGCAAGGGGAAGAAGAAAAGAATTTATGTCCCTAAAATAGAATGGACTGGAAATGTTATAATTCATGATTATGTCATGATGAAGACTATTTAAAATTCTTCATGTCTTCAGAGTACTTAATTAATAGAATTTAAGTAAATTTATATTGAAACATTAACTCCTTAAATGAGAAGGATGATATCCCCAAGAGACAAATAAGAATTTTTCATTTATTTAACATAAATATATTGACCAAATTTCTCCTCTAATTGAGCAAAAAACATTCCTGGAGCATTAATAGTACACATTTTCACCCAGAATTTATCCATCCATAATATAAAACAAAATGCATTAAAAAAACAAAATAAAAAATTTTTCAACACAGATAAAAATAGTAGTACAGAATGATTTTCTGATTTAAATTAACTAAGGTCATTATATACTTTAGTACACAACCGAGAAAAGTCTTTTTTCTATTGACCAAATATCAGCATTTCTAATTGTATATTCTCATATATTTTAGGAATAATTATTACAAATGTTACAGAAATAACAATGTCTACTTTAAAACTTTTTCAAATTTTTGTTAGTTTCTAATTTATAAATTCAGCTCATGGAATACACAACATATCTTTTCTCTCATTTGTCTACTTTACATCATAGTTTTTGTAACTCTACCACAATTGTGAATATGATTCCTTTCATTAAGAATTTAAGAAAGAAGAATGATGTAGTGGCTTAAGTATTGAGCATTAAACACATTTACATACATTAAGAGCCATATGTCCCACTTCACACATGAAAAAGTAATGACAAATCAAATACAGGGAATTACACAATAACCATGAAAAAAACCTATTGAGTTTTCATATCTTCCTGTGTGTCAATAGCTGTGTTTTTTATATCAGTGTTATTTATGAATAATTATCTTCATCAGCAGCAATAGTTCTAAAATTTTCTCCATGAAATTTCAAAAAAATTAGACACCAGTTGTTAAGTAAACCATTTTGAAAGAGAACATCAATGGTGCATATTGATGTTCAGAGAGTTACAGTATCTTGTTTCTAAAATTTGTAAAAATTCAGTAATTTTTACTGAGTAGAAATATTTAACTAGCATTCAATAATTATCAGTTAATAAAGTTTATTAATTGATAATGTTCAATTGTCATAGGTTAAAGTTTAAACATTCATATTTCATTTACTCATGTTAGCAATATCAAAATTTTGTTTCCAAATTTTTAACATCACTATTCACTACATACATTTCTTAGCTTCTCAATAAAACCCCCTAAAATATATTTTATACCAAATTCATTTCTGAAGAAGAAAATATAATATATTACCATGCTTGATTCTAATGTGCAAGTCAAATTAGCAGAGTTAATAATGCAAAACTAGGAATTGAAAACATCAGGTACATTTTAGGCCGCTTGAATAATTTTCTTTAAGATTCATTCATTCCTTGAGAATGAAATACCCACATGTTCAATAAAAATACATTGATGTAATAGTAATTCTCTTGAAATGTCTTGATACTGCAAACTAAATTACTACAAGTTGTAGGTTTAAGAGAAATAGAGCTTAGGTCTTCAATTACTCTTCTAGGAAAATTCATTACTAAATGTACACACCTTTTAGAATTTTCCATTATATATGTCAAAAAACAGAACGAATATATGATATGCTAGGGTAACCAAATGATATTTTTCTGAGGCATATAATGTGAAAGATCCTAAATAATTTAATTACCATATAGCTTTATATCACTGATCATCAATTCAGCAGAAAGAAATCTCATTAGACATATAAGCAATTGTGAAAAATTGTTTGTTAAAATGAAAAAAGAATAAAAAATCATCCTCCTTCAAATATTGAGGATAGAAGATGTAATGTAGCAAAATGAGGGTCAAGAAGGCCAACATCCTTCTTGAAAATTTAAATCAGGTAAATTTAAAAAATATTTTGTAAACAATAGAAACTGATTTATAGAAATAACCATTAACCAATTACTAGAAATGTGAGTTTGTTAAGACTGTAATTATGATCAATACAATTTATAACTAATAATAATAAAAAACTTATAGATGGGAAATACTATAGTCAGGAGTTCTAGAAACATAGAAATCATTTTAGTAACCACCCTACAAAAACCTGAGTGGAAAGGAAATATGCATCATTCAGAATTATTCAGGTAGAAAGAAGAGAATTTAAACTTTTCTTCACACTTCAATGTCAAATACATATGTTATGAACACCATTGACTGCTTCTAGAAAAAGTACACATTTTTACCTCAATCTCAAACTAATCATAAGATTTGTGGGTCCTGAACCTCATTTATATATTGAACCAAATTTTCGATTTTAAAATATTTCTTACATTTTATTAAATACTCTTGGAATATTAATAAGCATATAATATGAAATTTAATAATCAATGTTCTTTATCAATTTCCAAAATGTAATAACCAGGAAAATAAGCTTCTGAAATGAATTAAAAGTTTGCTTGAATTCTCAAAGGGAATCAAGTATGACATTAATTTCAAATTAGCTTTCAACTGAGCGAGGTATTCAGTGTGAATTTTTTAAATGATGCATAAGACAGCGTGCAAGATAAAAAATACTTTCCACAATGCATATTAAATAAATAAATAATTTATTACCATAAAAACAGTTACCAACTGCATTATGTAACAAAACTAATTCACTCTCTGAAAACAAGCTAGGTCATCATCCATCTCATCAATTCCAACCCAAAAGCCCAATGGCAGAGGAAAATTTATTATTTTGAATAATATTTCTGTACAATAAAATTTATAGAAATCCTTAGCCTGCTAATAAGAGTGACTTGAGTGGTATTTTTCTTGTTATGGACTAAAATAACATCTCAAAAAATAACTGAAAAAGCACTACTATATCTACAATAAACATATAAGAAAAACTAAATTTTTCTTTGATCCAAGAGGCTAGATACAAAAACTGAAAATCTACTAAGTAGGTGAAAAATGCACAAAATATTTAACAAAAATTAACTAGTGCTATTGGTGGAATAAGCAGTAGAGCTTGTGAAGATTGAAGTTTGAAGAACAACTTTAGAACTTTATTTTACTTGTTATGTACTTTTGAATGAAATGAAATATACTTTTTCTTTTGTAATTTTAGGTGAGGGGTTATTCATCAGAGCATGAATTCATGGAACAAGCACTAACTGAAACTGTATAAGCTCAATGGTTGTTTATAGAATTCTAATTCTCAGAAATAAAATTATAATAATACATGCACAGCAATAAATTTTGGAGTAATATTTTTTCTATTTTTGTTGAAGGTGAAGAGCAGCATTACTTCATTTCTGTAGTTTTCAATGTGAAGTATACCTGAAAATTCCTCCCTGTTCATTTTATTGCATCTAAAAGTTTTAAATTTTGAATGTAAGAAATAATTCTAAAAATAATAGAAGGGAATGAAGAAAAATTTTCACTACACATCAATTAATAAATTATTAACAATGAAACTTCCAGTGATGTACTATTTTTATATGGGTCCTCCTCATATAGTCTTGTATAGCTAAAATATTTACACAAGACAGTATAAATAGAGCTGAGTAAGTGCTTGCAGGTACCCAAATAACTCTTTATTGACCCAGAGGATTCATGTTATTCATTTTCAAATGTTAGAACCAAATGTGAAAAATTTATGTTTTCTTGCATATTAAATAACTCCTCTTTAAAATACTGAAGCAAATTTCATAAAACTTCCAACATAATTAAAATAATCTTAACTTTCATAGAATGAACATACAAAACAAGTCAATATAATGTCCAAGATAAGAGAACATAGGGAACCATAGTCTCTCATAGTTAATAGTTAAGAAATGTTGAATTACAATGGAAGGTACTAGCATCACTAAAAATAAAATTATATTTGTTTTAATTCTTCTAAAGATTATATTCTCTAAATGCCATCCCAGTTATCCAATAATATAAGTACAGTAGAACCTTATTTATCAGGATCAGCTTTTTTATGGTTTCAAAATATAATTTATAACTTGACACTATAGATTAAGAGAAGTTTTAAATGTGGTAGTTTATGTGCGGCCTATAAAGAAAAGAAAATGATTATAATATTACAACTGGTAATGCAATATTAAATATTATGCATACTCTATAGGGTATTGCTGTGATAGCTAGAAAACCACGTGCATGTGGATTATTCCTGTTGCACTGTTGCTTAATATCTCTGAACCAAAGTACTTTCTTTCCTTTTAATTCTCAGAGTTTTGTAAACATTTTTGTTACTTCGTTTTACTCATAAGATGAAGTGGGTGAGTATATGAGGATAGCCTATTTGTTTTATTGTGTATATCCTATTTCATTCACATTATATGGATCAGTGCCAGTCCCAGTTAGTCCAGATAAAGAAGATTCTACTATACACAGAAAAATATCTATAAACTCAAAAGCATTTAAATAGAATGGAAAACCACTCAATAGAATGGAATTGGAAAAAGTACCACATTACTGAAGAGTATTCTCTAGAATAGAAAATCTGTAGACAACCAAAACTTAAATTTTATCAATATTGTATAAAGTTTAGCAGTCTTTGCCATTAATTTTTTATATTAATTTATGTTGATGTTATGGCAAGTCAATGTTGTTTCAATCAGAATGACGTGAGCATACACAATTTCAATATTTTTTTATACTGAAAGAAATGTGTTCTGGTTTAATTTCTATATTTGTTGCAGCATAAAAAATGTACAAAATTTACATTTACAAAATGGATACAGTAGGTCTAGTCCTTGTGCTGATCCTAGGTAAAATTAAATCTTTTTATACAAAGAATCATAACAAGTGAAATATTTTAAATGTGCTTATATATCTCACTAAAAGCATATGGTAAATAATTCCTAACACAATAAAATATTTCATTTTGCCTAGGGACTTTTCTTTTTTCTAACACTGGAGTGTATTCATTTGGAAGACACCATTATTGTTTCAACAGAGACTTCATGACAATAGATACAAAATACAAAACTAGTATGAAATATGCATTACAACTGTTTTCAAAGTACTTTAGGCTCTATTATAATGTGTAGTTTTTCCTACCAACAAAATAAATGTAAACTATTCAGCCATGATACATTTTGTATCAAAGTATCTTTGAAAAATGATTTTCATTTATTCTTGCAGTAAAAGATTTTGAGCATCGAAAATTTTTATAAAAGTGTTCTAGAACACACAAAATGCTTCATAAACTGAACACTGAAGAGAATGTGTCAACAGTACAAAGAAAATGTTTCAATACAAATTTCATGTTTAGTAAACATATTCCAACATGTATATAAAATTGTTTAATTTTAAAAATAAAAGCAAAATATTCATTCTAAAAACTCTAATTACTCTACATTATTATGTTACAGATTTAAAATTCATTTGCAAATTCAATCAATATCATCCTGGGTAAAGCTGTCAGGAAAATAATTCTATAAATGAGTCTATTTTGGAGACATTAACAAAAATATGTTTCATTGCATCTTTTTCTTTTGCAATGGATTTTCTTAACAATACAAAGTCTTGGATCTATGAAAACTCACTTGAGATCCACAATTCAAAAGTGATTATGTTAGTACATTTCAGTATTAGTACATTTCTTGTCACAGAGTGAGGTTGCACAAAGTACCTCTGAATATCTTATTTTTGTTGAACATATTCTGAGAAAGTCTCTTATGTTACATCCCTGCCCTAATAATCAGTCGTATATTGGTAATCTTTGAAGAATTGTGAATCAGTCGTATCACAAGATTATTTCAGGTCTCATGGTCAGATAAACATGACCAAGGAAATTTGCACCTAATGTGCTCTGCACATACTGGTCTCCAGTTCATGCACATGCATTGGTAGTGCTTTGCTATATTTCAGGAAGAACATCAGGAACTGTGGAAGACACAGTTTCCAAGGCGCTTTGTCAGACACTTGTTTCAGAGCGCCTTCCAGTAATTGGGTTGAGTTCTTCTTCTTGGCCTGGTCCAGGGGGATCATCTACAAAGTTTATACTGCCAGATTTGTACCATACAATAATATCCACAAAGAATGCACACAATAATATGGCTCCTGTTGTACCTAAAATAAAATTGAAGAATGTGTTATCAAGAATATCTTTTAAATGATGAAGTAGAGAGAAGTAAAATTATATTAAAATTGTATTATTTGAAACAAAATCTACACATTTCCTTTTCATGAATTTTGAATCAAGAATACACGTGTAGTAATTTTGCTAACAAAATCTGATAAAGAATAATTAGCATAACAAAAATTCAACCTTTAGTTTAGGAAAACTTCATTTTGTTCATTGTGATTTCTTATACTAACATGCTATGATTATGCAAAAGAATTCTTTTTACATTAACACTTAACTCACCATGATAAAACATCCTGAAAATGTTGGAATCATATAACCAACAAGCCCCTTTGTCTCCACAAGCAGTTGTTTCCCATACCATACATGCATAATCTACTACTGCTCCATATACAATAGGACAGGGAACATTACCTGTAAAATTCAAAAGTCATGTAGAAAAGCAAAAATAAGTCAAAGAAAGATGTTTAACATTCTCTTTGAGAGTATTTATGTTCTTACCAAATAATCCTATTGCAAACTGAATCAAACCTAATGCCATAGCTTTATCTCTAGGATCCACACATCTCAAAATGAGTAACATACTTCCCACTTCAGAAGTTGAGTGAATGAAAACAAACACGGAGAACAACAAAATGTACCAAACATAGTTTTGACATTTCAAAGGACATATGCCGCCTGTTGCTGTATCGTTAATTGCAATATGATCCAATGAATTGTTGCCCGAGGTTTTTATACACTGGCAATCTGAAAACTGGTGAGAATTGATTTATTATAAACATATCAATAATGTATCAACAATCAGTTCGAAATTTTACTTAAAAATAATAATCAAATAGTCAATAATTATAGGGACAAATATCATAATGAAAAATAGTCGTAATCTTCTTAAAAATCTGAATTTCTGGACAAATGAAGAAGGTGAACTTACTCCATGTATCCGCCCATCCAAAACAGTTATATTTCGACATCCAGCATGGCACGCAGAAAAATAAATGAGACTATCATTCCCACAGATAGGTCCAAACTTCTTCAGGTCACACTGACAATTCGATTCACACACAGGCATAAAACTTGGAGTTCTGAAAAATAGTTGTGAAAGTTTTGCAATGGTATCAGTAATTTTTCAGCCTTAATGTCAAATTATTAAGGAGTTAGAAGAAAGACCAACATACTCTAATAAATTACATTATTTGGAAGCAGAACAAGTTGAAAAAATTGCTAAATTTAAAATTCCAAAAACTTTATATGAGGACAGTTTGAATAATATTTCTATTCAGCAAATTAGAAGACTTGTTTTAATACTTACCTCCCTATTTCAAGACCAGCAAAATCATCCATAGGACATCCAATAAACATGAGAAGTCCCATACCTAAAAATAATATAATGAGATTATCATTATACATGTAAATGGTATGCAAGTGATGTTCAAATAACATTGATAGACTACATGAAATTACCTATAGCATATATCACAGCAGTGAATGCAATCCAAGCAGCCACAAATCTAGCATTTGGCTTGTATTTTAAAATGTAAACACCACTTATAATGATTCCAAGACCCATTACAAGAATTCCTCCACTTCCTGAAACACATACAAATAACGTGAAAAGGAACTAAAATGGTAAAATTAGACAAAATAGTGAAATTAAACAAAATAAAAAAATAAAATTACTGAATGTACTCCAAATTTGGACAATTTGACACATAATATAGGAGGTGTGTGCTGCTATGAACAATTTGACACATATTAAGGAGCTGTATATGTATGAAAGTATATAATCATACCTACCTGAAACCATATTGGCTTCATGAGCAGGGAGACGAAACTGACTTTCCAAATACTTGGGCAAAAATGTGTACAGCCCTGCAATAGGTAAAATATGAAGAACACTGCTAGCTGTTCTGAACATCAAGATGTCATTTTTCAACAATCTCTTTACTGCTTTAGGAAAATCTGAAAACAAAAATAATATTAGACACAAAGTCAACTAATACAATTCTAAGTAGTCAAAAATTAAGCCCTAATTTATTATCTTCAATTCTCATCTTTCCATACCTCCTTATAACAAATGACACTGAATGATGTTTCTAAAGATATAATTTATCAAGATTTATCATTTCATATTTTTTATTCAACTATTAATATCAATATAATAAAACAGCAAGCACCTCTCTTGGTAAGGTAATTTAGAGTATTCAATACTCTTTAACAATAATAACTGTTTCATGTTAAATGTAAAAAATCACCCAGTTTGTCCCTTTAGAAAAGCATTGAACTGCGACTAAAACAACATATGGTTTTCAATGCCTGAGAGATCCTTGCGGAGGCAAAGGTCCAATGTGTGCCTGGGACAGAACCCACCAACAAACAAAGATAATCAATTACATGAAATAAAATGGAAAACATGACCTCTGAATAAATGTAATATCGCATCATCAAGAGCTAATGAGAGATGTTGCTCTTTGTTTTCTATTGTTTTTTGTTTTTTTGGGGGTGGGGGAAGCATTTTTTCCATCAGGAGTAAATGTTTTATTTTTTAATTTTTTTGTATTATTTCTGAAAAATTGTAGATTGAAGATTTCTAGATTGAAAATAAAAAAGTAGATTTCTAGATTGAAAATAAAAAAGTATGTCTAAAGTGCTGGGCCATATAGTTCCTATAACTTAACATTTTATCTTAACTTAACTTGACGTAGTATAAACAATTTGAATATGTCAGAAGAAAAAAAAGTTAACATTGCAAATTATTTGATCATAAAGGAAAAAACCTTTTAATGTAATATTATGACCATAGTCCAAAAGTTATAACCACCTTTCTCATTTTTGGAAGAGAATAATTTTGATTGAAAAATTTTGATCATTTTATGGGTCCATGATGGATGTGAACATCAGGACTCCCAAGTAAGTAAACACAGCTCTATGTTTCCTGGTTTATTTGAAAGAATAACAATATTATGGTACAACAAAGTAAAATAATCTCAAAACGAGCTTGTAAACATATTTTCTGTACATTTTATAGATTATAAATCTTGATAAAAAGATTAAATTGTTGAATAAATAATAAAGGAGTTCCTAGTTGAACCTGGTGCCACAGTCAACATTACAACCATTATTAGAGTACAGATATTAGAGTATTCAACATTCCATTCTATTTTCTTTGGGACACACTTTGAAATCAGAATGGGAGAATATATTTGAACAAATCATCTTTTTCCTTTAAAAGAAAAATTGTTATTGTTGTATATTATTGTTGTTTACAATAAAGATGTAGATAGACATTACAGTGGCATAAATGACAGGCGAGAATGTATCAGAGAATAAGTATAAATTTAAATTTGTTTTGCAGTGGGTACATACATAAATTTATAAATTTATTGTCAAAAAAAAGGAATTACAACTGCATATTATCATGTGGAGGACAATAAACTAATTTACTCTCTGGAAACAAGCAAGGGACCATCCCATCAATTCCGATCAAGAACCCTAAGGGATAGGTAGATCTATCATTTCTGCGCCCCTAAGATAAGAATAAAAATAGTTACCTACATGACATATCAACAGAATACAATCATAGCAAATAACTATGCTTAAGAAAAGTATCTTTATTCGACAATTACACTTGAACACTTATCATTTAATTAAAATATCAATTCAGTAAGATAATAAGCGAATTAAATTAATGTCCGAGGTTGGTAATACAATAAAATATCGTGTCGCAGTGAAGGTCGCGTCATTACACGTCAAAGCGTCACGTGCTGACCACCATAGGTGGCGATGGCGGCGGTTCGCCTCAAGGTCAAGGCCGCTGTCTCAAAGCAGCGGCCTTCAGCCGCTTCCTGAGACGAAGGCAAACAGCGCCAACGCGCTGGACCACAAGCGACGTGTAACAACGCACTGCCAAAGTAAATGAGTTCGTAAATGAACTACTTGTTACGCGAGTCGTATTGCCCGAGACGCAAGGATTTCCACCAAAAGAAATATTCGTCACAGCAATATGTTTAGTTTTTATCGGACACACACTATCGTTATAACAACCAAAAGGGCAGAAAAGTTACGAAACAATAGGGTGCACGAAAGGTTCATTAATTCTTTTGGACTCATCTGAGATGCATTTCACTATGCATTTCGTTAACGTACGTGTAGTAAATTAGTTTATAAACTGCCTTCCTGGAAGCCAGGACTCGATATAAGGGGGGGGGGGGTGGATCAGAGAATTTCCCCCTTCTTTTTACCACGTCTAAAACATTTCCCCCTTCTTTTTACCACGTCTTATACATCTTACGTTTATTCCCAACCGAAAAAAAGATCACCTCTCATAATTGTCAAAATTAAGTATTAATTTCAACTAATTGCCACAGTATGTCATGGAATGTTTGTACATCATTCTATGAGTCATAAGGCACTCTAGAAAACTTAATATTCAGATAAATACATGAAAACATATTATACAAGTTTATAATAGGTCAATTTATGTAGTGTACTACAAAGTATAACATAATTTCTTGACAAATTTATGAAGTACTTTATTGAAATATGAAGAGACAAGCTTCAAAAAGAAAAGCGCTTCCCTCCCACCCCTCAACATTTTCCTTGATTTGAATACAGCCGATAGCTCTACTGTTAGAGAACACTGTTGGTTATAACACAAACCCTTCAAACATTGTATGTTTCTGTTGAACAATGCGCCATGTAGGTGATAGAGTAGATACTACGTAGTGAAAATTCAAAATGCTATATAAAGTTCTCGAAACGAAGTGTTCACTTCGTACACATAAAGAATGAGAAAGCACACGAAAATCAATAAGTAAGCGTCAAATATTTCATCGTCACTCAACAGTGGCCCTAGTGAAACATGCGCTACCTCTTGGAAATTTTGCCACGATTGTGTCTTTATTGCATTTTGCAATACTTAATGGCACTGCCACTTCCCTACTTCCCCATCCTTAAAACTGAGGTTAAGGGTTCAGGAGCTGTGCATCATCTCAAAACAGTGAACTGTCAGTCTTTCAATTAATCCTCTCCCCTCAGGATAAATTCTTCCTCTTCAATGTTCTGTTTCATAAATTTTGATATTATGAATCTCATTCGCCTCCATATTGACAAATCTCTTTTACATAATCAACACCCAGATCAACCAGTTAATTTTCTTTGAACTGGTCATTTTCAGTCGGGTACAGGTCATCTGTGCGAGACAGCATCACGTCTCTCCAAGTTATCCAGCCAACCCGGAACTCAAATCCGGAATCAATTCATGCGTCCACGGTCCCTACGACATCCATCCCATTTCCTTCGCCATGTCAGCAACAATCCATCTTTTGCATAACTCCTTACGACGCATACAACTTCGAGATGATCTTTGTTCCTGAAATATTTCGCCGTGAATCTGGAGCAATTTGAGTTCTTTTGTACGATATATTTTATAAATGCATCGCATTTTTTACTCCTAATAAAATAGGCTTGGTATTCTACGCAACTTTTTCTACTTATCTCATTGTTTATTACGCATGTCTGTCAGTCTGTGTGTATATAGATAAAAATTAGATTTTATTTTGTTTTTCTTTTATCATAAGTATTCTTCTTCTTATTGTTATTATTATATTGTTATTATTTTGTATTTAAAAAGAAAAGTTTTAAAAATACCCAAGTTCCCTAGATGTCGATTATTTTCCGACAACTAATTTGCAACATCCTTTTAATTTGTATTTTCAAAGTATCTTCACATTTTAAAAAAGTATCAAGTTTTGAAAAAAAAATTGTTCATAAAAATATCATGACTGACTCTTGTTTCCCTGCGATAACGCATTACTTTCAGAATTGCGAGGAAAATCATTATTCTTTACAAGAATCAACTTGTTACGCCCACCAGTAGAAGTAAAACAACTGTATTAATTGTGATTAAAATACAATGATTTGATGGAACCGTTTGTGATTACGCAAACAGTTCCGTTTATCTTTTGGAGCAAATTTAAGGAATCCATATATTATTTCAGTTTAAAATTGTTGGTCGTGTTTGATGCAACGTACGCTTGGATATTGGTTCCCCTACGAGCTAATTCCATAGAAGAAAGGCATATTTCTACGGTACAATCCCATCGCCCACTTTTACGACTTTCCGACATCACCGTTACACCGTAACTCGCCAACCAGAAGAGAGACTTTTTCCACGAAAGTAAAACGGTGAGCTGCGGTAAAAGTAGTGCAAGTCTCGTCGCTGCAAGCAGCGGAGCGCACCAACGAAAGAAAACGCGAAACGAGAGACAAGTAAACCACCAAGGCAGTTTGTAGGTCGCATGAAAGGCATGCTATTCCCATGTGCACAACAAAAAAAGTCATTCGATTTGTACTAGAATCAGTTTGGGGATGAATTTTCTACATAATAAAAGACTCCCTAAAAACATAGGCTTATAATTAGCTACTTTGATTACCATGAATTGCGTGTACCATTTCCTTTTGTGTATTACATGATGTAACAGGAATATATGTAGGAATATCTGTTTGCATGCGTGAAACCGGCGAGGGGGTTTTTTTTGGTCATGAGTTTGTCGTCGCCTATGTACAAAAGCGCTACTGCCCGACTCTTTTGAGTGTTCGGGGCGACAGTTATGATTTGACAGTCTGATATCAGAGTTCTAATCTGACGATCGCGGCAGCAGCTGCTACCACGACGACGTTATAAAGTTTAAGTAAGAAATAAATACTTGTTAATCTAACGAGCGTTTTTACTTGAAAATATTGCGGATATAAATCCTCCCACATATATTAAAAACATACTTTGATCTTCATAATTTTTTAAGGCTCCGAGGATGTTCCTTTAGTTTTGTAAGCTGAGAGGAGTGAAGTGGAAATCTCGCAAGAAATCTGGGGAAAGTAGGGAAAAAATATACCCCAGTTTTAAAGGAAATATTCCCTAGACAAGGGGGAAAAACGTCAGCCATGTCGACAAAAAAATGAATTTGTGAAATTTCGTCACATTCTTAACTAGAAAATCACGTGGACTTTGGTTAAAACTCAACTGTAGTTTGCTGAAACGTTCACGAACGCGTACTAGCAAAGAAGTGATGTAGGATGTTTGTTAATACTCAAACTTTAAACCCATCGTAACAAATACAAAAAAATCAGTTTATTCAATAAATAAATTAATATCTCAGTCGGAGCAGAGGAATGTTTAACAAAGAAGTATGCACCTCAATATTTTGTTTGAAAACTTACAATATATAACTGAAAATGTTCTTGGAAGATCGTCTGTTTTGAATAAGAGCGTTCCCGGCGTTGGAATCAAAGAACGTTGGAAATTGTTTGTACGGACAAAAATTCGTGATGCTGTGTGACGAAGACAGAAAAGTAAGATGCGAAACACTTGTCCCTCCACTATATTTTCTTCCGTGACCTTCACATGACGTTGCTACTACGACCGTGGACAAGAGCTGAGTCATTCGTTTAGTGTGCGAGTGTATGGGAGGATAACGTGGAAGTGGACATCACTACTAACGGTGGATTGAATGGAAAAGGTGCAGATATTAGCGTGAGATTAGGCGTTATGTTCTTCTCGTACACAACAATTAGTGACCAAATCATCTGCAGCCCATTGGCGCTCCGAGTGATCGAGGATATTTCGTGTGCCTCAAGATATTGTTTTCGGCGAGTTCTGATGAACAAAAAAACTTCCAACGACGAGAAACAGGAAATTGTGCAGAATTGGTGCACGGATATTTCCCAAAGAATGAATATCTACGCAGGCAGAAATTGCTGGAACGGGAGCAGTTACCTCTACGTAGATGTGGTGTGATCTACTTCCTGCAAAAGCGAAGGTATTGTACACAGAGAGACGTCTTCTGAAACACTCCGGGTTGGACTATCATTCGGGCATTTGGGCAAATGACCGGTGCGTCGACCTTATTTTCATTGAAAGGCGTCGGTTGGCCAGCGATTACATTTTTTCTAAAAACTGAAAACTAGTCAGACGTGCAAAGATATGAGTACTGCATTGAAGTGGCGCTTATGACATTTCAATACATTGTTTACTTAAAATTACATTACACAAGTAATGGTCAGGGCAGATGCAGTTCCCCAAGTCTTGGGAACAGTTTTGCTAAGGCGAAAAATCACCACTTATAGCGGAAGGAGGATGAGGGTGAGACACAGATGTTCTCTGGATACCAGCGACAAAATTTATTTCGAGTCCAAAACTGGTGACAATTGGTCTTCGAATTGACAAAACGAGTGTATTCAAAAAGATGTAGTTAGAGTATCAGAGCTTCGTAAGTAACGAGGAGCCACAGATTACAAAATATCAAGTAAGGAGGAGCTGACTTGGTATTCTAATGGATTTTTTAATGTACTATATAGTTACACTAAACATTCGAAAGACTAAATATGCATGACAATGTTTTAGAATTGTAATAAAAAATGTTCTCAACTCACGTGTACTCTTGTTAGTCAAACCTCATCATTTGCGCCGGTTTCTTATATTAACGCACGGATTTTTTATAACAAAATCACAAACTGTCATTTAAGAGTTCTTTACGTCTAGAGAGATGTGACTGATGACACGATATCTGATATCATAAATGCATTGAATATTTAACGTCCCAGCAAACCTACATCTCTCCTTTGGAATAAAATTGCATGAGAATAATGGCAAAGAATATCGAATGTAAAGCACATTCGTCTCACGACAAAGCAGCCGTACGTAAAGCAGTTTCTTTTCCATCAAGAGTGGTCAGGATGAGAGGTTTGAAGAACCAGAGAGCGTTGACTACGGAAGTGAAAACTGCGAGGATCAGCCGTGCGTGTGTTGGCTTGCTAACTTTAAATGACGAGCCCATTAAAAGAAGTAAAGGGAAACGAAGCACGATTCCCACGGAATGAACAAATTGAGCTCAAAAGGAATCTCTTTTTCACACTAAAAATGTAGTAGCTCAAGGATGTTAGCGGTGTCACTTGGTAATGGTACTGACTGATTTTTGATTGAGAAAGATAATAAATGTGGTTTTTGAAGTGTGTTTTACATCTGGTATTTGTCTGATGCTCAGACACGAACGAAAATATTGAGATGCGGATAATTGCTCAATGTTTTTTTTTAGGTTTTGCTCTTTCCACGCATGAATTTGACTGAATACCGATTTGTAGATTACACGTTCCCTCAAATTGAATTAAAAATGGTCAAACATCAGACTCAGTTATTTGGTAATCACTGTATTTGTGACATTAAGCAAATTCGCACTGAGAAAACACCTGACAACCATAGGATTGGGTGTGACATACAAATTCAGAGGAAGGAAAAGATTCCTCCAAACGTTTGGATATGAAATTCTACCGTTCTATTTCGAATACTGTAAGGTTAGGATGTCACGTCCAAATCTTCGGATGTCACATCCGAATTTCGGATTGGGGAAATACTTTCCTCGCTCTGAATCTGGATCTCTCATTTCCCTGTTCTCTGCACCCGTTCTCCCAGTGCCTCCTCGCAAATCAGAGGTGTAATTTATATTCTCTCAACAATAATTTACGAACAAAAACAATCTTGGTCAGATAACTATGGTTCAAGGAGGTATATACAGAAATGTAAGATCTAAACATTATAGCTACGACTGGAACTATATCATCGGAAAACGTGAAGCAATTGAAGACCGCAATCAGAGAAGAGGATCTAGGTGGTTGGATCCTCCACCTCCTCACTCCGGCAGCTGGTTGGTGCGCCGTTGCCCGTCACGAAGAATTACATCACGAAACACTCCCGACCTTCAGAAGCGGTGGCAAGCACGTGCACTCTAACACGTTCAAATGGTCGTGTAAATTGCAGGACGCAGGGAGTGTGGCCCGGCATGGTTGCGGTGGCGTTCCGCCCCAGTCGCAGCCATAGGTCAAAGTCAAGGATAAAGCAGCTGCGGGAAAAATGGAGTCCGGTCAAGACATTTGAAGGGAGCGGTAGTTATACGTAATTGAAGTACATTTTCGTCACAAACAAATGTGACTTATTTTAACGATTTCGTAGAACAAATACCTGTTGGGTGTTACCCAAACGAATCAGTAATAATTCTGTCCGAAATTGCCCATCATCTCTACTTATGAGGGGAGCAGCGGGACATATTTTCCCAACCTACAAGATACTTAAAAATAATTAAGTGAAAAAAAATATTATTAAAATTAAGAAGAAACTATTTAGATGCTTTTCAAATTCACACAAAATTCAAATATTTTAAAAACTTCAAATATATTACTAAACTAAATTAAAACGAGTGTTTTGAAACAAAATTACCGTTTTGTTAATTTACATATTTTACCTACTAGACTATTTTTTTTTTTTCAACATTACAAACGGTCTTATGGAAAAGATGAGCAACTACATGTTTCCTTTATGTCTAGTTTAATTTTTCTAGTCTATTCAATTTATGGTAAGCATTTACGTTCATAATTCTCTTGTGGATTTCATAGAAATAATTTTGATGAGCAACTACATGTTTCCTTTATGTCTAGTTTAATTTTTCTAGTCTATTCAATTTATGGTAAGCATTTACGTTCTTAATTCTCTTGTGGATTTCATAGAAATAATTTTACTCTTTCTACAGGGACAACTTATAAAATTACAAAAAATAATAATTAAATGTTCATATTACTAATATTTTATATTTTCCATACCAGAAAATTGAAATATTATTTTATAGCATTTCACAGACCAGCACTAAAGTAGATCAAAATCAAACTCGTGAAAAATCGAAATTTATATGAAGATAATACGTCAGATAATCAGTACCAAAATATTTTAGGTCAATTTTTTCTTAATTATTTCTGGGAGTCAGTACACTAGATCACTAACTTCACGAATTCTCGTCTTAACTAAAATGCGTGATGAGATTCAATTCATGAGGCATTGTACATTTCGTCGGGCCTGGCAGCGGAGAATGTCCTATTCCGGTCACCCAATGTCAAAGGCAATCAGAAAGGAACAAACAAGGAGCGACAAGGAGGTTCACAATGGTAGTGGTAGAGGGCATGATAGAGGATGAAGGACAGCGCGTAATTACGCCGGGCGCTACTTGACGAAACGAGTTAGGTTTGGGCTTCTTAAATTCCGTTGCCATAAAGAACCCGGTGGAATATTTTTTGTCATATTCAGCAATTTCTATAATTACATCAATTTACAAACTTCTCTTCGAGAAATGGAAAAAGAAACTTAGATACTAAAATTCCCCAAAGGGTGGCATTTTAAGGCTATTTCAAGCAGTGTTTTCTTAAACATTGAGTTCAACTTATACTAAAAAGTGCAGAAGGTTCAAAAAATGTATTGAAATTTTTTTTAAATTAATTCCTAGATATTTAATGACTAACATTTATTTCGGGACATTATGAGCGCATTACTTTGATGATTTTATCAAAAATAATTCAAAGCATTATTCATCTTGAATTTATAGACGAACGTTGGTAGAGCTATTACTGTTGGAATGAAAATAATTTCATTTTGATTCATTCGTCGTTAAGCTTGTAATGAAATGGCCTATGAATCATCGTGACAATTGACCGTTACATGACACGATTTTAGACATCACAGAAGTGAGAACAATTATGTTCCTCGTCTTCCACAAAACCAAGTAACTTCTCAATTAAATCAAAATATCCACTATGGCTTTACTACCACCAAAGGCTCGGGATGTTACAACAAATTATGAGACACCGGCGTCTTACAAAGTTGATTGAAGGCTCATTAGAATCGTCTCGAAAACAATAGGGATATGAATTTTTACGGCATCCTTTAATTTACTCTTCCATTAAAAAAAATTTTTTTTCAAAAAATATGAAGTTAACATTTTTGCTATATTAGAACAAAATCTATTGAGAAATATTATACTCAAACGCTACAATCTCAAAAAATCACCAAAAGTGGCAAAAAAGTAAAAAATAAAACAAAAATGTTAAATTTCGAATTACACTAATTACTTGTCTATCAACTAAAACGCATTAACATATTGCAGTGTACATACTTCAATTTGATTTTGGTTGCAAAATTTTTTGTTTTCGAGAAATTAAAACGAAAGATTTTCTTCGGTCGTACTTTGTTTTCTTTATATTTCCATAAATTACGGAAATTTCTTTATTTAACAAACAATATCTCTCCATGGTATTATATATGGACTTGAAACATTTTTCAATGTTACATGGACGTCAGCAAAAATCACATCAAATCTCGGGGTATTTATTTTTCTGAGATGGAACTGCAGAGAGTCTTACTGACATGTGTTGAGATTATAGAATTATTTATGAAAATTGTGTAAAAGACGTTGGAAAAGGTCGTTCGAAGATACTTTTTTCAGTACTGTAATTTATTTCTCTTCAATCACACTGAGTCATTTGGAGTTCTTATATCAACTTGGAAAAAATTCAGCTCACGAAGTACATTTTAAGGAAGTCTCCCTCTATATCTTATTCAAAACACATCTCAAGGAAAAAAAAAAAAAAAAACACACACACAAAAAAAAAAACGCTAAAACAAACAAACAAAGGTGGCGCATAGAATGTGCTCGTAGCAGCAGTCTCGTAGTGAATGAGATTCGTCGAGAAGCTCCGTTCAAACATTCGAAGGTTAAAGAAGGGCCTGCCAGATTCGTAGGTTTGTTTTTGTTGAGTTCCCTCCACTCCTCATCATGCATGGTGTTCTCCGTCCCCCCTCCCCATCCGAAGGTGGTCCACTAGAGACTGCTGCCCATCTAGTATTACCTTATCAACACACGCGGTCTTAAACAGCGGGAATGCTGCTTACACTGCCTCACGTACTACTCTGCATATAATTAAGGAATGTTTGATGTTACTGGAGAAGCACAGGGGATTTTTTTGTTCCTCCGGAGCTTTCAATTTTAAAGCTCCCGGCTCTCAGCTGGACGCCTCTTCCTTCAGCAATTACTTTTACTATACACTCATTATAAGCCGAGGGCGACGCGGGAGCCAGTCTATCCCCCCCCTCTTTCTCCCGTCGCCGTACAGGTCTGAGTCGCGGTGGAGGCATTCCGATGAACGCGTTATATAATTTGAGAAGCTGGCCTTTGATCAGCGCGAGTTCCGGAGAACAAGCGTGAGAGGAAGTGGAGAATACGAACAAAGAGACCGTATGAGATCAAGATCCTCGGACTCTACGTAACACTTTTCATTCGCGTTTCTGCTCCGACACCTATTTCGAAACTGTCAATATTAATAATAATAATAATAATAATAATAACAATAATAACAACAATAATAATAATAACAATAATAACAATAACAATAATAATAATAAATACAATAATAATAATAACAATAATAATAACAACAACAATCACCGAAGAAGCTTTATAACATCATCAGGGATTTCAACATTTTACGATTCTACGAGTGGAAGAAAAGTTAAGTTTCTGAAGAAAAGTTAAGTTTCATTATTGACTGTCAATACCTCCCTCTCACTCAACATTATACTTCATATTGCAAGCAGTGATTCACAAATGAATAATATTATTTTGTATATTAGTTCCACTATGAACTGTTTACCCACGACACCTGAGAAGAAATAAAGATCCATATATTAGGTGTATACTGCCTCCATTAATATATAAAATATCAAATAATAAAACACATAAAACTTTATTAGATATGAGATTGGAAAAAATTCTTTTCATTTGAAGTTAATATATCGATACAACGAAAGAATAAATGCTGTGGTAGGTTTCTGTTTTGAAGTAAAACTCATTGCGGTCTAATTTGACGTAGGTCGACTATTATATTATTTTGAGTCCAAGATTCATTCAACCTCCCCGCAATTTTAATTTTATATTTATTTCTTACAATTTTGAAAATAGTTTGTAGAGACAAATGTTCTAACAACCAAACTATCGTCCGCAAGAAAGAGTACGTTTTTTTAGAAAATGGTTCTCCGAGTTTTATTGATTCAACTATTCGTTAGTTTCCTGTGTCTACATTTCGGTTCTCTGGTGGGTGCAATAATGAAGAAAAAAAACCTCTACGTCCTTCAGTTTCCAACTCACGGTTTCACAACCTGACAATGAACAGGATTATAGTCGAACGCCATCTTGACAATTCAAAGGCACAACCTACTCCTCCTACTCCCACAGTAGTGATGCACAAGGGAGTAAGTGGCAACGATTCGCACACTGCACTGCACTAGGTATTGCAACGGAATCACGTACGGGCATCAGGGCACGGCGCGCTTAGGTAGAGCACACCGTGCACGCTGTTACAGGCTGGCAGCAGGTAGACTCTCATAGACTGTCGAAAGCGATCTCCCGGGAAATTTCAGACCTAGTGCGTCCCTGACTGTGTGATGAACGCAGAGACAGTGCACTATGTTTACTATTTGTGAACCATTTGGTAACTAAGAAGAGTAGTTCTAAACGGAATTACCAGGTGTTCCACAAAAAATCGTAATATATTTTTATTTATATTTCTTTATCATGATCTTCGTTTCCCTGTTATGGTTCTGTATTTCTATGTTCTGATTTTTCTTATAATCAAAACAAATATATTACTTGGCCTTTAGAAGTTTTCTATGATGTAACCACTAACTCATTTCATTGCCCAGAAACCAGTGGAACACATGTTCGTAGAAAGTTATTTGTTAACCCCATCCTGCTGTCCCATAATATAAGCCGTTATCGCGATTTAGATCTCTGGGCACGCGGAGGAACGCAACTTCGCTCGCGTGCTGCTTCTCTTGACATCACTGCACTACACTATACCCGAACACATATCCCCACTCTGTTTGAGACGTCCCCTCCCCACATCGTTCGACTGTTGCCTCAGCGAGGCATTGAACCTAGTGATTGGACCCGCAGGGCAAGAGCCGACCCACCCAATCGAAAGGAAACGCCTGGATATCGCCAAAGACAACGAAACTACTCAAACGCAAAAGAAGAATAAGGGGAAAAAAGTATCTTCAAATTGAGGTTTCGCAAAAAACGAAACTCGGGGGCAATAGGAGCGATGACATGTTTTTGGCTAACACGTTTCACTCGTTCAAACGAAGTCTGTTTTACAGATACTGATGGGACAGCATTCAACGATAAGATTAAAACATCGCAGAATAATATGGTTTACGATTTATGGTTTATGATTCTATTACTATAAAACTGAAATCGAAATAAATCTTGACAAAATTTATATGATAGAAATTCCAAATTGTAAGAATAAATTGAAAGAAATCTGACGTCATATCCAGGTTTTGACATTTTTACTGTAGACATTTTTTTTCATATTATTTACGATACACTATTACTCTGTACCTGAACTCTTGGCTATTACCAGGGTTTCCTTTCACATTGTTTCTTCCTCCTCATTTCCTTTCCTACATCGTCGTCCTCGTTCTCCTACTTTCCTTTCATATTCTCGTTCTTCCCCGTTTATTATGCAGTACAATTTCCTTTTCTTGCCGGAACATTTTATTTGCAGTTATTCTGTGTGAACGCATACCTTTGAAAGTCTACTGTCAGGCGAGTTGACTGCAGTCCAAGTAAGACGCTCCGCATCATTACGAATATGTAAAAAAAAATGACATTCTTGCGCTTAAAACTATTTGGAGTGTAAGTTTAGAACGCCAGAATGTCGAAAGACCCCGACAGCCTTGAGAAATTTCATGAATCAAGAGAGATTAAGTGGTTGAAACGTTTTATTAATCGAGTATGAGTTTACAAATGATTTAAGAAGCAGATTAGATCAGTTTGTTAAAATATTTGCTGAAACGAAAGTACGTCGTACGAAAATATAAATGTATCATTGGATTTTTTCGTACAATTACCACATTAAAAATATATAGTATGTAAATATTATTAACTTTAATTACTGACAATTACTTAGATATGTTGTATTTTTTACTTTAAAAATTCATGAAATATGCTTCGAAATTTAACTATCTTAAAATACTTAAACTATGGCCACTAAGGGGCCCCGAACTACATTTTGCCCGAGTGCTCCATGTTGTATTCTTCCGCCACTGGAAAGGGAGCAATGCAATCGGTCGGTATCCCATCACTCAGTAGCCAACATCAATAACATTAAATCACATAAAGAAATACCTCAGTAATGGTTGGACATTATATTACGGAACAAGTACTAATATATTAGAGAAAATTTAAATCTAAAACCAAGAAATAAACTTCGTTGAAGACCGTGTATTATCGGAAGTCTGTCCAAAACGAACTCCAAACTCACGTCAGTTTATCCAGACTACAAATTTATTTAAACTAGACTATTTTTAACAACTAGTATTAGGTGTTATCGTATAGCCACATCAAAACGTAGTGAGCTCTCCTCAAAAAAATAAAAGTATCATTCGTCTATAAAAGGTCGTACATTTTTAATTATTTATTTAATTAGGTTATCATATAGCTATTGTCTAAATATTCCAAAGAATACGCTTAAAGTATACAGCAAATTCTATGGCAAATGAGCTAAATGTTATCGAAATGGAGCAATCGTTGCTAGCTATAGAAAAAAAAAAGAAATGTCATGGAGTTAATATATTTTTCTTTGTTTCTTGAATATTTAAGAGAATTTTTTTTATAATTTAAAAAATAGTCGTCTTATAAAGTACATAGACTTCTCTTTAATTATGATAATTCGTAGAATATGTTAAACACATGGCACATCTCTTTCCAGTCCAAAATCAGCATTAGCAATGTTCAACTGACCACGTAATATATATCCACTCCGAAGTCACTGTCGTAAGAGCAGCGATTTCAGGATGAAGAAGCCTTTGCGATGTGCAACGTTTGCCCCAGACACTGCCGTCACAACGAGGGAGCTGGAACGCTCACGCATGCATGCACGCACGCACGCACGGGGCTAAAAGCGGCGCGTTCTCGATCCGCGTCGAAAACTCAAAACACTCCCTCCACCACCGACCGCTCTAAAGATGCCCCCGGACTACTTCGTCTAGCGACGCAGCAAGTAGCCAGATGCGAGGTAACGCAACGCCACGCACTGGGAGCAGGCGCCGCCACAGCACACCACGTGCCGTCGCAGAGACAGTGCAGCAGCAGCAGCAGCAGCAGCAGCAGCAGCATGTTCGCACGCACGGACTGTTGCCAATAAGTTTGAAACCAGGTCATAGTGAGCGCCGGGAATCACAGTGTCTATTCAACTTTTTCATACTCAAGTTCATTCCACAGTTCACACGACCTACCCAGAATTTAAGAAAAGTAATATTCACGACATGCAAAATTTATAATAATATACGTACACAGAGAGAACAGGTTTGGATGTGAGATCCAGAGAGCGGATAGTATTTCTCCAAACTTTTGAATACGACGTTCTAAACCTTGGGATACGACGTTCTAAACCTTGGGATACGACGTTCTAAACCTTGGGATACGACGTTCTAAACCTTTGAATGCGACGTCGCAACCTTTGGCACAGCCTTATAATATTCGAACTAAGAGGATGGAATTTCAAATCCAAAGGTTTGGAGAAATCCTTTCCTTTCCTTTCCTTTCCTTTGAATTTGAATCTCGCATCCAATCCAATTGCATTCTTTAGGCATTCGTGGACTTCCACATCAATAGCTAACTTCTTATTTAAAGGATAGATATCAACAGGTAGAAATATCCTATACTAAAAATAAAATACTTGAGCGTTGTCTTTCAGAAACAAAGCCACTTACTTGCGGAGTACCCCAAGGATCAATTCTCGGCCCTATACTCTTTTTATTGTATGTGAACGACATGTCATCATCCACATCAGATTGCAAAATGGTTCTTTTTGCTGATGACACTAATTTACTATGTAAACACGCCAATGCTCAAAAAGTTTTGTCTAACCTTTCGACTTGGTTCCATGCAAATCGTCTCATTGTAAACACTGACAAAACAGTGTCTATGTGATTTCACATTA
>NNCF01131415.1:631823-647395 GCA_002313205.1 Laupala kohalensis | reverse complement strand
TTCCCTGCATTTATATTTATGAAACAGTCGTGTTTGTTAAGACCGAATTACTGAAGTGCCACTCTTTCTTTATACGAAACAGTCTCGTTCACGAACACTATACACGCAAAACTACCTCCCGCACCTGTGCTTCTACACTGTAAAAGAATTTATTGATTTTAATAAAAGTTAAATTCGTCTTGTACTTTATCACGCCATTGCTGTAGCACTTTTTAAATAACTTATAACAATTTCAAAAACTATTTTCTTGCATGATTGTGTTGCCGTATGGCTCATATTAATTTAGTTTTATGTGTACTCAACTTTGGCACGGTTGTGTACATTAATTCTGTAGCCCCATCCTGGCCCGGGTTTTTCTCCGTTTTTCCTTCGGGTAGAGGCGGATTTCTTATACAGGTTCTCTAGGCTTTGTCTAGGGGCGTGTTTATTGTAACAATAAATCGTGAATTTAGTTTTATTTCAACTCTTATGATTTTTAAACACTATACTCAGAATAATCTATAGTTCGATAATAACTTGTACATGTAAATTTACAAACATATTTGCGTTAAATTACAAACATATTTACGTTAAATTACAAACATATTGACATAATATATGTATTATTACTCGCAGCTAACTTTTTATCTTATCTAGGAACTTTTGCTGAAATTTTTGAATCCGCCTCTGCCTTAGGGCCCTTGATCGGAATTGATAGGATGGTTCCTTGCTTGCTTCCGGAAAGTAAATTAGTTTATTTCCCTCCACGTGGTCATACGCAGTTTGTACTGTTTTTTGACAATAAATTTATTATTTATTTATTTATAATCCTATGGTCACATACATAGTCTTTTCTCAATGTAATATATATAATAAATGAAACATAATATATGTGAAAATGATCAATGTAGATACAATCATTGTTTATTGTTATTATTATTATTAATACTATTATTATTGCTTTTCTCGATTTTACGGGCTGAGAAAAGTTTTTGAAATATTTATCGCAACAAGACAATTAATTCGACACTTGTTACCCTCAACACAGATTCATCAATTTAAAATTGAATTTTGTAAGTAAAATAGTGCTGTTATCTTTCTTTTTGAGAGTTCACAAAATAACTCAGATTGGCAGAATATTAGATGAAATAGAAAAATGGTAAGGTTCCTAACTTTCTCGTTTCAATGCGAAAGTACGAAAAATAAAGCGAAATTCACAATAACGAAGCAGGAAACACAATTCCAAGTAATGGAGAAGCGATCCTCTCAGGTTCTTTTCGAATTGTATTAATTGACTTGATTAAGTGCTGCATACAATATAAGCGTATTCGACTTATGTGTCGCACCGTGCGATTGGGTAAAGTTAAGTTGGGGAGGGAAGATCATTCCTCATTTTTGAACAAATGAATTGATCTTAGGACTGCAATCTTTTCGGAGCCCGAGTTCTGTCCCATACTTCCTTTATTTCCAAAAAATTCACTTCAGTCACGAAACGAGATTTGCTCAAATTTATTAACTTTCTTTATCCTGTTCATTAAAACGACTATTAAGGGCTTCTGAGTTGCAAAATAATAGATATATAAGTTTTTCCTTCAAATTAAAATTCCTTCGGTTACATCAAAACCAAGGATATCTGAACGAGAGAGCCGTACACAAAAGCATTTAAAGCACACATCTCGGCGTTTGTTTCGTCGCTATTCACGCTAGTTTGTTCAAGAACGACCAGTGACCCACACAATAGGTAAGGCCACCCACGAGATGAAAAAAAGGCTTTTCAAGAAGAGAGCAAAAAAGAGACAAATAAGATCTGGGTGTGACTACTTGCTGCCCTAATTTCACTTTCAGGAGAACGTCAAGCCAAGGCCAAGGTAAATGACGACGTCGCTACGCACCAATGGTCAAATCTTCGATGCTTATAACGTACATCCATCTATAAATAGTTTGCATATATTCATATGTATACTGTGAAGATCAGAATTCTAAAATTGGGACTTAATGATCAATACCAAATGTAGACATTAATATAGGTGCAATATAAATGCAGACCTTGTTTCCCAATTATTCTAAGACATAGTAAAATAAAAATGACATACGTCAGTTCATGGTTGTAACTAATTAGCAAACAATTATTTTATTTAGGATTCAAATTTTTACTTGACCAAAAACATTATTCACGATTGGAATTTAGCTTTTAATTGCGGGACCTTGAATTCTATGAGCCCCTATTCCGTCACATACCATACAGTAACTCGTAAATAACATTTTTAAATGTTGGTGGTTGAACTCGTAAATGTAAAAATTGTGAACATATTCCACAATTTCTAACGTATATGACATAATAAACAAGAACTCGAAAAGAATTCAGAGATCTTTACCCCTGATGATCCATGCATCCTTCCAAATTTTATAGGTTACTTGATGTTTTGGAACGAGTGATCGATGCCAAGCGGGATCAGTCAGAACCACTTTGCCACCTCAATCAAATTTAATTTTGTTGCTTCTCAACATTTGTTAAACTTCTCTTCAAAATTAAATCCATCTGAACACATTTTTATCAGAACAACCTTAGTCAACATATATGAGTAGATCTCACCACGTATATGCGATTTAGCGGTATTTGATGTGTCATTGAGAGATCAATTTTCATAAAAATCGTTTGGTGTTGCGTAATTTTCTCTTATTTCATATTATTTTCGTTGGTGATTGAAGTTCCATCGATGTATGTATGAGAGAACATACACCTTCCGTGGCGAATCAGGATCTTGGTTTCCTACGGAGGGTCAAGAACACGACTGCAAACTTATCACGAAAGACGTACGGTACATCCGGGGTAATAAAGATAGAGCACTGTGTAAACATATCAAGTTATTTCTTAACGTTGAAAACAATTGAATCAGAAAATTACTCTCACTTCCTGGTCTGAGAAGAACGTTTTATGGGCAAGATAGCGACATCACTCCGCACTACCCCAATAGATAACCGTTTCACTCTTACACATGTTCAGGAACAAATAACGAGAGTATCAGACATTCCTAAGAACTTTAACACATGATGAAACTAGCCACAATACGGAAACCTATTTCGATGTCCTTTTTCAGGATTTTATCTGAAAAGAATACATCTTAAGACCTTAATACTACATTACTAATTGGAAATTTATGACAGGAAACGTCAATCCGATCTCTTTGAGAGTGTACACGTAAAAACGTTATTTAACTCAACAATTAATGTAAAAGGTTTAAACTTTAATTTATACAGTATATAAGAATCTCTAATAGTTAATTGTCTTAATAAACTGAGAACCCACGGTTTAATTCACGTTAATCACAAATTAATGATTTTGGACATATATATTTTTTCTCAAATCGGCGTAGATAGCTTGCAAAAATGTTGTTTATTCATGTTGATTTGGTTATGTTAGTGTGCAACATCACTATCAATATCCTAATCCCGTATTTTCACTGATTTAATAAATAATATAACTTGTTCAAAAACTTTGTTTAATGTAAATCCTTGAATTTACATTAAAGGATGAAAAGAAACATCCTACATTTATTCGTTAGGGTTGGATAAAATCTAAGTTTAATTTTGATATGACAATAGAGACTGGAGTAAGAAAATAAATTCCAAATAAGGAGCAGTAACTGTTCTATTATAAACTAGCTGGACCGAACACTCGAGACTCGAATGTCACATGTTTCCTACTTTTTTATTTAAGTCTAGAAGTCCTTAATCAACATAATATTTCAAAAACAATTAACAAAAATAAAAAAATAAATACTTTCATTATAGCAGGTAAAATTGACAACTTTCATTAACTCTTAATAATATCACATATGACATTTCATTGTTCATTTGTATTCTATTTTATTTAATCGACTCTAAATCGGGTGCCCCGAGACCCCGATTTAGAGTTTTGCCCCACCAGTGAGCTAGCTTACTTCTTATCCCCGAGGGTCTTCACTCCAGCTAGGCTTCAAAACAAGGGTTGGTACCTCCCAAGCATCGACCACAGTCTCGTTATTCGCAATCCAATGCTTCTTGTGGGGTAAAAATTGGGCGATTTTACATCCTTAAAGCGATATGAAGTGCCGGGTATAAATATTCGTAAAACTGTAATTACATACATCTTTGAGTCAAAGGAAAGCTAATTTTTATTAGTTTTAGTGCATTAAACGTCGTAAAAGTGTCTAAAAATGAGGTGTTCTCTGTTTTATTATAATAACAATGAATATATAGACATGATCGGCTATTTAGTTGTACGACGATTTCAGCCTTTCTCTTAATGTGTAGAATTTAATTGTTTTATATGATTCAGATAATCTCTCCAATGTTAACTGAAGTCAAAATTTTAGAAGGAACAGAAACTCACCTCTCAGACTGGGGTTCTTCTTGCCTCGACGCAGAGGGCGCGGACGGTTGATGCTGGTCTTCAGTCGCTTGGGGAACGCGAACATGGCAATGGACGTCAACATCAGCAACGAAGAAACTAACACCAGTCCTGTACGCATGCACATACAATTTAACAATTAGGATATACAAAATAGAACCACAGTAACAATTTTTATAAGATCGTTTACATCAATATGTTGAAAAAAAACAATTATTTATTAGATTGACCCCAAAAACGTAGTCAAGGGGGTGGGGTATTCAAAATACAAAATGAAAACAAAACAGATATGAATGAAATTCAAATTTTCCAGTTGTATACTACACATCTGGTCACTAAATTCACACGGAAAACTAACGTACATTTTACTAATTAGTAATATCTAATGCAAAACGAAGTATATTGCCGCTACTTCAGCATTTTGCCAAATTATCATCTTCAATCCACGCCGGTTATGGATAGGATATCTGGCGAACTTCACAATCGCTAGAATCTTATGCAGGATTTTTAGCTTTTTTATTGTGGAGATGAGATGATGTATTTTGTTCGTTACCAGCAGTTTAAGTTTCAGTGCTTTAATATAAGAACTTTAATCATATTCACGGTGTGTTATTAACGCATCTTTTTCTTTTTAATCTGAGGAAGTTTTTAAGAAAATAATTTTACGTACCGGTTCCATACTGATTTCCGGTCTCCGTTTACCTTTTATTTAAGGAAGTAGGGAATCTTCATGAAAGGGCTGCTGAGCAACATGACGCCCCCGCACATACCACGTCAAGCGCAGTTGCGCCAAGCAGATTCGTTCTGCGCTACGTTGAATTGCGTAGGCACGCATGCAATGAACCGCCACGTTATTGGCGCTTTTCCAAGCATGCGCCCTTGTAGGTCAACGTACCCCGAACTGCCACTGCCATCGCTACCGTTGCAAGAGCGATTCAGGGGTTCGCCAACCAACACACGACATTGTTCCGGATCTTAAGTACACCTCATTTTTCAACGATTCAATTTGTGGCATGCTATTTCGTAAGTGATCGATGTAATGGCGCAATGGAAAAATCTCGCTTCCCCCTTGATGCCTCTTTTGCCCTTCACTCTAAAGCGACAAAAGATTTTGTTGTAACGACTTTTGTGGTATATATGGGGCTGATCTCATACAATTTCGAAATTAAATTACACGAAGAAGTAATAGACGATACATTATCACTTCCTGAGACAAAATTCTTTCTTAGAATATTTCGCGAGAACATTTTCGTTGGAAGACTATGATACATGAAACAATAAAATAATTTGTTTTGTATTTTGGGGGACTCACAGGAAAATAATACGTATTTCTCTCGGCTCAAGGTTGTATCAACGGTACTCTACGATGTGGGTCAGTTGTAAATAATATTGTTTGTTCAATATCACGTTAGTAAAGTAAAAAATTTCGAGAGGAAACATCACTACCGAACTATAAATGCAATACATTACTTCGCAACCAATTATAATTTGATAGAAGATAATATGAATTTTGTGAATGATGGACAATTTGGAATGAAGTATTGTATTAGTCCATTGTATTACCTATTATCAAGCTATGTAAAAATAAACGCAGGTGAAACATGGACGAATAAATAACCACGTAGAAGAAATATATAAAATTCAAATCTTGCAATAGAACTTGCAATAGACATCTGAAGAAAATATTTGTAACACGTTCATTAGTGTTTCAATAATTTTTCTCACAACAAAATTCCCTTAAATAATTTGAACATTATATCTTCTTAAAGATTAAAAATTTTCTTCGGAGGAAAACAATCCAAATTAATAAAACTTTCTTTTACTCTCTTAAACACAGAAGTCTAATCCGAATAATACTAAACAAAATAATAATACCCTAAAGCACTTCAAAATTTCTACCTGACGTAAGACTTGTGGAAGGAAACAGAAAATGGTTTATATCGACAAGACGGAGGGTAGAGGTCATTACAGCGCATGAAGGTGTAAACAATTATTTGATGAGATTTAAAATTATTGAGGATGCAATATGTTTGTGAAATAAAACTGAGAAGGCAATAGATTGCCTGTTGTGGGAGTGAGAGCTGAATGGGACGGAGGGAGCGCGTTATGTAAAAATGATGATTCATATAGAAGCGAACGATATATTGATGGAGCCAAAAGGATTTGCTATGTTAAAAGGATATGGGGAATAAAAAGAAGTCTTGAAGATGATATGAGTAGTGGTGAAGAGAGACGGGAATGACAGTTCAACGGAGGGGGAGTGAATGTGATTTTAGAACAGCATTAGATGCAAACGTTAAGAAAAATATTAAACAATTAGAAAAGCACTTACCAAGCCACCAAGCGCCCACCCAGCGGGGATCCGTGGGCGAGATCTGAGGGTCAGAGTAAGGATCCGCGTAGATACGGGTGCACATGGATCCCAACAGAAAACCCAGCGCTGGACCTAGGATACGCACGCCGATAGTGATGGCTGCAACACAAAACGAGAAACGATCTCACGTAAGATTACATTACCAAATGATTAGGAGATATACAGTAATTCAGGTATATAATACAAAGAAGTGGTCTGTAAAAACTACTATTATTTACTGCTTCAAAACATCTTTCGCTTTCAAAACATACTTAGGTATCACCTAAAATAGAATTTTACAACCAACGGTACACGAACAATCGCGGTGAAAGCTTCCTAACAATAAAAGAAACTTTCGGAAGCATCATAGAGCCACGGGCTACTAAACATTACACGTGCTTTGAAACGCTCTACGATTTCTGAAATGAAACTTCTTTAAGTCACATTCTTTGAAGCAAACGTGCGGTGGTTTATGGTCATATTCCAGGGAAGAAATTTCTTTTAGAGTAATAAAACCAAATAAAAAATATTGTATCAATGTTTTTTTTAAATCTTTAGGTTATATAATAAAAAAGATCTTCAGATGTACCTGAATACTGAACGGAAAATAATGGACTGATTTTGTCAAATGGAATCAAATGTCAGGGATTGAAAGTATTATTGTCGTAAATTACACATGATTTATTTGAATTAAATAACCACTTTCTCTTCACGAGATAATAACAAATAATAAATGACTACTCAAGTTGGTGTACAATGCAAACACCAGAGGAGATACCAGAAATACAACGACACGGTGTCACATCATCAACTGCTCAATTTTCAATTCTATTATTCCCTATTCATCTATTCCGTTACAACACAGATGTACATACTAACAAAAAATTACTGGACCGAAAGTATGTACAGCTTATATAATTCACTTAAATAATATTTCAGCAACCACCTACGAAAGGAAAATATGAAGGGGCAATGTACCTCGTAATGTGTCTTCTGCAGGACTGACCGGACACCTAACACATTCAATTTATAATGCAAGTTCCATTTAAATGCAAATTGCATCTTGACATCTGAGGCTTGAAATGGGTGCACCTTCCGAAGAGTAGGTAGGGTCCATTCGAAGATATAAGAGCAACGATCTGAAGAAACAATATGTCTCCCGGATATATTTACAGAAATAATAAAGCAACTATTTTTTCTTTCAATATTAGCAATTTTGGTTGTATTTTTACAACTTCGAATGAAATGTTTGAGTAACAACAATAGCTTAACCCAAAATCGGGGAAATTAACATTTATTCTTCTAATCTACATTTATTTTTAAATATGTTGGGAGAAATCAATTTCTTATAACGAAGCGTTCTTTGGGGATGGAGAATCGATTAAGATAAAGAATATTTTCACATGGCAATGACATTGCTTAACGAATGTTGTTTCTGTAGCGATATTAACAGAAAAAGAGTACTGGAAGATAAATCTAAGGTCAATGTCACGTAAAGAAGTTACGAAAGTACCTCGTAAAATAAAAGTTTGCAGTAGCTTCCACACGATATCAAAGTATAATGTGAATTTTTCAACATTATATGTATGATTCGTCCCAGTTCACTCAGTGCACTGTCTCGAAAGTTAGCACATATAACAAAATCCGCGTCTAATCGAATCTAAAAGTATAGGAAACTTCTAAGTGGTTAGAGAATCCAAAACTTTGTCGATAACATCAATTTAATCTTTAAAGATATAATCACCATTATGCTATACTTTATATCACAATAGACAAATTATGGAACCAATATCTTATGGATAAATGTATGTATAAAAACAAGTATATGTTAACTAACAAAAATGTAGCGACAATTATCAATTTGTCATTTAAACAGACATAATAAAGCATATAAAAAATATTTCAACTCAACTACTCTGCAAAAAGAGTCGATCTTACAAAAGTTGAAAACAGTGTTCTTGAAGACTTCTTCTTTGAATTAATTACTCATTACTGTCGTCTATTTCATTCTAGTTTGAATGGATAGAGGAAAGAGTATCCCATTCGCCTTATCACATCTGTCAAAGGAGATAGCCAGGGAACAGCTTTCAACGTCGTAACTGCGGACTGTGGCGTGCATAGCCGCAATAAAAAGAACTACCGCTCGTCGCTTGTGTCGACAAAGCAACTGCGGCTGGACACCACTCCCTTTGGCTAACTGATCCCCAACCGAAACGCCTCACGTCACCATAAGTCATGATTCAACCCTACGATCTTTCTTATGAACTTATTGCTCCCATAAATCATTTGTTTCGCATAAAAACGTAACTTAATTCTCTTCTAAATCTAACTTGACCCGGTATTAACGAAAATAAGGAATACTGCACTAAGAGAAGAGAAAAAAGATAATATAGAAACAGGTGACAAAGAATTAAATGACTATTATCTATTTTATCTATTTTATAGCTTCTTTAAGATGTATCAGGTTTTGACGGTCATTATATTTGTTTCTGCATAATGGATAAGAGGCGAAACTACAAAAAAAGAAGACAAGTGAAATAAAGAGAATCTAAAGAGAGCCAAGATAGATTTCTAAAGAGTGCAGAATAGACAAGTCAGAAAGTCAAACATATCGGAATGGTGACAGCTGGCAACTTGGAAGACTTAAATTTTGTCTTTTTCACTTTCTCTCTTCAGTAACACGATATCTATATGATACAACTAATAATAAATTTACAGCCGCAAAGCAGTTGAAATATACATATGGCACGTTGAGGATAATAAACTAATTTACTTTTAATAAAATACTTTCAAAATGGTGTACCAACAAGATCAATCATCCATACGAGTACACTATGTTATTTCATTGATGAATTATAAATGAAAAGAAGGCAATTTGAGAAAAGCATTTACAATTCAAGACATTTTACAAGAAATCAATGAAGCTGCGAGTCGGTAAACCTACATTCATAATTTATTTAAGATAATTTATGTCTCTATTTACTTTGACTTAAGATTTCTGGAGGTCTGGCACAGTCATTTAATATCCTACAAGTTTCACATAAATGCTAACATTTTTTTACAATATAAAACGGCATAATATGCTCAAAAGTGAGAAGTATAGGGACAATGGTGCCTGAAAAAAAAAACTTTCACATAAATTAATAAGCTTGCATTTCATGCATCAAAATTGAAAGTAGGGTCTTTGGAAATTTAAAGTTTCACACCAATGGAAAATGCAATAACTAAAATGCGCAAAATGGTCTTTGCTCTAAATAGGAAATAAATTTGTGTACCAAAACATTCAAATATAATGTGTCGTATAGCAATATTATTCGTTTTCCTCCAACACAATATTCAAAAGACACGCGTCCTTAGTATTAAAAATGATTTATTCGTTGAAATGATAGATTACTGGTTTCAATCTTACAACTACGACAAAAATTGTGAGTGATATTCGAAACGTCCGCACAAAACCGAATACATACAAACAACCCACGATGAGTATTGGTATCTTCTGACGCATCTCGTAATACCAGACTTCTCTTCCGTTCAGAGCCAATAACACATCATCACGAACACGAAGCAGCGAGTTCATTGGAGCTCAAAAGGATTCCAGATCTTATCGTTCATAGCGAAATATAATAAATAGTGTGACTACTATCCAACCTTTTTATCATTCCTGACGACACATGTTAATTAGATACAAAAACATTTCAATGGAGTTTCCTAAATTTGATAAACAGAAATAACATTCGAAACAACTTAAACACACGTCGAAAGTATTTTCGTTTGGATGACAAATACGAACGTTTTAGACGATAGTTCTACAAAATTGAGAGGAAAGAAACAAAAATACATAATTATGTGGAGACAATTTGTAGAAACTGTTACACAAAATAAGGGGGGAATGACTGAATCGTAGATTGATGCAGACGATTACACATATATCAATTAACAGGATGAAGTGTATGGAGTAATATAAAAAAATCAGAAAAAAATAAAATCATAAAACTTTCAGAAGTAACGACTTTTGTACGTAAAATATCCACGTTTATACCGCAATGGTAAAAAGAAAAACATGAGTAAGACAAATCTTTGTAAGGAAATGAGAGAAAGTGACTGATCATAGTGATACACGAGATTCCATATTGTTTCGTAACTACTCGAAGCAACCATTAACAAGGACGTCAATTAGGAAACAATACTATGTAAATAATTATACACGGTATACGAAGAAATGGTGATGAGATTGAAAATTGAGTGAAAGTGATGGTAAAAATAATGGAGAGTGATTTGAACTGAGATAAAGCAAAAGTAGAAGAAAGTGGGAGTCAACAAACTTAAACTGATAAACGGAAAGAACCATGTAATTAGAAGAGAAAGCGATACCTGAGGGGAACAGAGTGAAGTGTATAGGTCAAACGGAGATTAAGAACCCACTTGGAATGCGATGCTTGTTGAGCTATGATCTGACTACTTATGGTCATAGTTGTGTTTCAAATACACTGAATAACTTAGGCAACCATATACCGTCAATGCGCTCCACTACGTGAGAATGATGTGATTCCTGAAAAGTGCGCTCCCTCGGAGGAGATGGTGGAGAACAATAGGTTTACCGCCGAGATGGTCTGATAATGTTGCATTACAACCGGTGGACCGACATAACAATAGGGGACAACTTCTACATTACAAATGTAATGTCATCACAATGGTTTCCTAATTTTCTTTTACCTACAGCGCTTTGACCTGGATGACCCTTATTTGACATGGGAAACAGTCTAGAGGTTAGACATGAGCCAGATCAACCACGATTTGCTCCTCAGACCTCGCAGCTAGCAGTCCAGAGTTCTATCCGCTAAAAAAAAGTTGACATCATTCCTAATGTCTAATTCCTAAGAGGGTATATTAGAAAGTTAATTTGTAAGAGGAAATAAATAACCTAATTAATCTAATTGTATTCCTCTTTATGCTTTAAGGGCCAAGCATTTAGACACGTTCATATATTATGCTATACAAAACCCAATAGACATCTTACTATTGATTGCAGGAAGCAACGAGACGGAGAGTAAACAAAAGAACCACGGGAAAAATTATTCCGCGAACAGGGGTTCTGAAATTGTGAAATTAAGGAATGTATCTTTGCTTTATAATTAATTCATATTCTCAAAATAAATTCTTTAAAACCAAATAAAGAGAAACAACCTGTCCAAAATTTAATTTTGCCAATGAAGTTGTTAAAATTCACACATTTTAGATGAGAAGGGTAACAAAGAAAACATATCAAAATTGATAACGTGTTTCAAACTCTTTCGGATAAATTGATTAACTGAGGACGAACTTGAAGAATTAGGAAAAGAAGAGGTAATGCATTAAATGAGATAACTCGGTAAGAAACAGGAGAAGCAGTTCCTTCTCTTAGAAATGAAAACATAAAATTAAAAAAATAGTACTATGCATAGTATTATAAAACATTAGCACTCAAGCGAGACACTGAACGCTACTGAGAATTCCGCTGTCAAATTCACCCACAAAGATACCCCAAAATGATAGAGGGAAGTGCAGTTGTATTTAGAGGTAACTTACATTATCACAAACTTCTTAAAGGTATGCTCAGTCATTAATATAAAAACATGATGGCGGAGTACAATATGAACCTTATTGGAACAGTTTTAATACACTTTCCTAAAATGAAAGTTTCAAATAAATTGAAAATGTGAATATTTAATTTTATTTTAGTTTCATCGTGGGGCGTCCCCCAGAATATAATTTGTACGTCACACTTTTGCTTAACTAACGTAAGTTGCTGAGGATATTTCAAATCGTAACAACTGTATCGTACGGTATCCCGTTAACTTTCTTATGCTCATATTGAAGAATATCTGATGGTTAATAAAATATAAAAATTGTCATTGCCACTAATAAAAACTGACATTAAAAATTATATTATGGATTTTAAAATATTACTGAAGTTGAATTATTTGTTTAGTTTTTTATTAACGTATTATAAAAATATCAAAATTTACTGTAACGAGGTTAGCAGGAAATCTGGTGAAGTGATAGTTAACAGTGGAATCCCTCCAGGCGCCGCACAATGGTTCAGAACGCATGAAAACCTGGTCAAAAATCAACCATTCGATGTAATGAAAATTTATATTCATACGTTTTTTAGTCTGAATTAAAATGCGAAGTTGAAATTTGCAAATTCAAAATGGCGGATACAAAATGGCCGAGTATTTATGTAAAACAAAGAAATTAAATAAAAATATGCTGCTAACGGTTAGTTTTCTAATGTATAAAATACAACAATATAACAAAATTCAATATGGCCGATCCAATATGGCAGACTTTTTTAATTAAACATATTCCATCAAAATATACTGATAATGGTTAGTTATAAATTTATGAAATGAAGCAAAAATTACGTAATTAAATATGGCGGATCCACAAGACAGACTTAATTTAATCAACTCACTGCAAATAATAAGCCCATATTTTTTGTTTTTTGCTTCCTTAATCTTTAAGATCAAGTAACAAAATTTTTTATAGTTTCAAATATAAATAGAAGTACTTTGAAATGGAGTAAGAAATTAAATTTTTTTGATCCATACTTTAACATTTGTTTAACAATAAAAATATTGATAAGGTTATGAAATATAATATGTTGAGTCACTTCGATAGTTGAAGAGTGTTTATTGTACAGTTATTTATTATATAATATGATTCGTATAATGTGTTATTATATTATACAAGAATTTTTTAAACATTCAATGCTAAAATGCACAGAACAACGAGAGTGGCTACCTTTAAAAGTAGTTGTCTTCGCAAACATCTTCACTAATTTCTTCTTGAATTTACGTAACGTTTGCGAATTTAGGCATTTGTTTCAAAAGATTCAAAACTTCAGGAAGTAAACGATTTTGCCACGTGATTATTACAACTTGAATTGTCAGCATTAATTATTACATTTTTTATAACAGAAATAGACATTCATTATACAAAATATTCAATCCTCAACTGTTATAGTAGTTTCAAGCCATTTTTTATTATTCGCCAGAAATCCATCTGCTTTCCTACAGCTTTTATTCCATCTGCTTTTCAAGTTATGAATTAATGTTTTTAACTCTGTTTTCGATTTGGTATTGCGTTGGAAAAGAACATTTATCTATAAACTCAAGTACTTTTCTAATGAAATTAATAATAAATTAAAAATAATAATAAATTTATTGTCAAACAAAACAGTACAAACTGCGAATGACCACGTGGAGGACAATAAACTAATTTACTCTCCGGAAGCAAGCAAGAGACCATCCTATCAATTCCGATCAAGGGTCCTAAGACAGAGGCGGATTCAAATTTTCACCGAAAATTCCTAGATAAGATGAAAAGTTAGCTGCGAGTCTCTAATAGAATGTCAAAATGTTTGTAATTTAACGCAAAAAATTTACATGAACAAATTATTATCGAACTATCGATTATTCTTAGTATAGTGTTTAAAAATCATAAGCGTTAAAAACCACTAAATCCATGATTTATTGTTACAATAAACACGCCTCTAGACAAAGCCTAGAGAACCTGCATAAGAAATCCGCCTCTACCCGAAGGAAAAACGGAGAAAAACCCGGGCCAGGATGGGGCTACAGAATTAATGTACACAACCGTGCCAAAGTTGAGTACACATAAAACTAAATTAATATGAGCCATACGGCAACACAACCATGAAAGAAAATAGTTTTTGAAATTGTTATAAGTTATTTAAAAAGTACTACAACAATGGCGTGATAAAGTACAGGACGAATTTAACTTTTATTAAAATCAATAAATTCTTTTACATTCTAGAAGCACTGGTGCAGGAGGTAGTTTTTAACCGCGGATTTGAAGAGATTCAATTTCATAATATCTTTTATATTCTTGGGCAGGGAATTACATAGAACGATTCCCGAATGATAAGGTCCTTTTTGGCAAAGAGTGGTTGACACTCTAGGGCGATGAATATTATTCCTATTGCGAGTATTGTGTTCGTGAACGAGACTGTTTCGTATAAAGCAAGGGTGGTGCTTCAGTAATTCGGTCTTAACAAACACGACCGTTTCATAAATATAAATGCAGGGAAGTGTTAAGATATTTAATTCCTTGAATAAAGGTTTACAAGAGTTTCGGGGGTGAGATTTACAAATTATCCGAACTATCCTCTTCTGAATTCTGAAAGTTTGAATGCTCTGACCGGAATTGCCCCAGAAGGTAATGCCGTAACGTAAATGGGAGTACACGTTTGCAAAATATAGGTAACGCGATATACGTGGACTAACTGCGTTAACTAAGATTCGGAATGCGTAACACAATTTGCTTAATTGGGAATTATGATTGTCAACGTGACAATTCCATTTGAGGTTGTCTTGAATATGGAGACCTAAGAATTTTGTATCCGTAACAATTTTTAATTGTGTTCCGTTTAAAGAAAGAAAAACATGGGGTAAAGAATTTGTGAGACTATTGTGAATTGACATAGACTGTTTCGTCAGTTTTTACAATGAGACGATTTGCATGGAGTCAAGAAGAGAGGTTAGACAAAACTTTTTGAGCATTGGCGTGTTTACATAGTAAATTAGTGTCATCAGCAAAAAGAACCATTTTGCTATCTGATGTGGATGATGACATGTCGTTCACATACAATAAAAAGAGTATAGGGCCGAGAATTGAAACTTGGGGTACTCCGCAAGTAAGTGGCTTTGTTTCTGAAAGACGTCGCTGAAGTATTTTATTTTTAGTATAAGATATTTCGATCTGTTGATATCTATCTTTTAAATAAGAAGTTAGCCAATGATGTGGAAGTCCACGAATGCCTAAAGAATGCAATTTGGAAAGGAGAAT
>NNCF01131415.1:515391-631055 GCA_002313205.1 Laupala kohalensis | reverse complement strand
ATAGAGCATTTATCTCTAAACTTAAGTATTTTTCCAATGATGGTAAAAGATTTTCCAAATCTAACTGAATTCCATTTTGTATAATATCAAAAATTTTACGTGAACTGTACTCTAATTTACGTCTATTCAATTCTGTAAAATAAATAACAAATTTGTTTTTAGTAACAGTAATAAATATTTTAAGTTCAATTATTATTTCACATCATTAATGTTGTCATGTATTATTTGTTATAATAAGGATAATATAATATTTATTCCATGTATATTATATAATACAATAACAAATATAGTAATAATTATATTCCCTATATATGAATTTCATCGTAACATTTTTTTAAATTATAGACTCGTTTTCTAATCTTTCCGTTTTCTACAATTTTCTAATACGACGCGTCGCAACGTGCACTCCTGCTTTCGCCGTGGAATGTCAAGAACAGCTGCAAGTCGCCGCAAGATTTGTTCTTTCAAATCAATGAATGAATGTATTAATGAACATTTCCACAAAAAATCTTAATCAAATAACGCCAAACTGAAAACGTATGGCTACTTGAATGATAAGATTTTGAGAAATAGTTTATTCTTACAATGTAACTTTAAATTATTTATCGTTATATTACAAAACTAATATTTACTAAAACTATCATGTAGTCATCTTTTATATACCTTTGTTCATCTTACCCATGATTAACTATTTTTAACTAGTCACGACAATTCAAAGTACAGTCACTCAAAACAAGTATAACAATCAGCGATTTAACCACGCTGAGTTGTCGAACAACACTCACGTGTCGCGTGGTATTCGTTCGCTATAGGTATTGGGTACGTTTCAGGATGAAAACAGTATGTGCTGGTGCCCTCTCTACAAGATTAGATGGTATTGAACTACTTACGGTGACTTTCGTTTTTCGATTTTTGACCAGGTTTTCATGCGTTTAGAACCACCGTGAACCGCCCAGAAAACTATAGCACTTTTAAAATAGAATGAAATATAATCGCAAATACAATAAGTAATAGACAAAGAAAACACAAAGTTGAATAAAATATTGAAATAATAATATTTTTTTATTTATTTAGATTATATAATGCACATTAATAGCAATAGTAAAGTATTGAAATCTCAACAATACAAAATTATTGCAGCTAGAAAGTGTTACAAGCGTCAAGTACTTACTCTCTCAAGTTGATATTCCTTTTACTCTCTCAAAAACTTCTATCAACACCGGAACACCCCCCAGGGGACTTACATTTAGTAAGTACGTGTTTGGCGAACACGGGGCCCCGAGCTCAGTCTGGCATTAATTCCACTTACTTGTATTAGACTCCTTCCTTTCTCTTTCCTGACCTCCGTTGGTCACCTCTTGTTCTTTTCGATCCCGACGCTATTAAGACTAAGGTATCTTTCATTTTCCTCATTCCTCTCATTTTTTGTCCTACCCCTCATTTTTTGTCCCCTCTTATGTTATGTACATCCTTCATTTTAGCCCCCCCTCGATTTGATGTGTTTTGTGAGATATGTTTTGGTGTGTTGTAATTCAGGAGGGTTTTTAGTGGGTATGGTTGAGTCATTCGGCGAGTCCCACACGCGGGGAGTGTCATGTTGGCTCTCCCTAGTGCGTAACTGCATTTTCCCTACCTGTACAAGTTTTTCGGGCTCCAATGACCTTTGATGTCGACATGAACCGTAAAGCCCTACAAAAATAAAAATAAAAAACACCGGAACACGAAACAGTAGCTCCTGCCTTTCACCCGAAAGTGTGGATAACTTCTATGATCTTTCCGACCCTCCATGGCAGCGGACACGAATTTACAACAAGGTGTTGGCAGCGGAGGCGCTCACAAGCACGAGCGCTTTTCCACGCCCCAACTCACAATCACGCTCGTAACTGAACAGAGAATCAAGGAAGGAACACCTCTGACGAATATCTCTTAAAACTACTTTTAGTAAAAATGTATCCACACGACTAGATTTAGAAGGTTCGAAGATCCAAATATATATTTCCGTGCTTGTTTTTATTTTATTATTGTTTAAAGAAGGAGGAAGAACTTCAATTGGCAATCCAATAAGTAATATGACTTGTATCATTGTCCCTCAATAAATAATATTTACTTATAATATACTTGTCATTAGATAATTTCTTGAATTATATAAAACCGTGTTTAAAAATACGGATATAACAATATGACTCTCTTCCATATTCTTCTTTGGTCAATCGCTGTAACGAATCACATTTTAAAATTACTCCTTTTACTAAAATATCTGAAATTATTTTTTATAAAAAGTAGTCTAGTGTCGCTAAAGAAATTTTACATCACAATGTAATGATTCTTAACGATCGGGTGTCGTAGAAGACATTATATGACCGCTCTAACAATTCAGAATTCCTAATAAAACTGTACTATTATGCATAGAGGAAACGATCATAGGCACAATGAAGGTCAGAAATGAACGGAGCCGAGAGAATGGCCCAACTATCGCACTAATAGTGACAAACGTCATAGATCAAATTTTGTACACGCAGAAACGTAAATGTTAGACTGAAAATTATGTATCGTGTAGATTTTTGTGAGAGGAAAAAGCACGAATTCCCTACATCGAGGAGGATTGGCGACGTACAAGGTTAGCCGTCAAAAGTTTGTGAATGACAACAAGGAAGTTGGGAGAAGATTGTGAATTATATAAGTACGAATTAACATTCAGTAACACGGATAACCCGAGGTTTCACATAGTTGGTATAAGTGATCTTCGGCCCACTAATTCTTTTCGACCAGTAAATGTTTCATTGCGACTATATTAAATTCTTAATCAAATAAAACAAAATTCCAAGTGCATGCGGAGGAGAAAACCCATTTGAACAATCTCCAGAGATTCCCGCCTACATTGCGCGTAAACAAAATTATCAAATAATGAAAAATACCACGAAGAGAACTTGGCTTGCTTAACCGTCACAGGTGCATTTCAATTATATTTCAGTAAATATTTTCTCAGAAAAAGGTCCCATACCATTCGTCTAATAATAATAATAAATTTATTGTCAGAAAAGTAGTACATTCTTGCGTATGACCACGTAGTAGAAGCAAAGTGTCTCACGATCTATAAAACAGCGTTTCTCAGCGATGAGGCACTCACACCGTCCAGCCACACACCAGAAGTCCTCTGTTATCTGCCCTTTTTCTTTTATCTCCAAGAGCTCGACTTAGGAAGAGAGGATGAACATGGTCGAGTACTTAAGACCCTTTAAAAGCTTTCTTTAAGGATTACAGTTGATCCGCACACACTTGTGTGAAGAAGCGACGATCAAATTCCCTACTCCTCTCAGGATGGATGAACTTTTGCCGTGTTTCAGTTTGGTGAGATGAGAATGCAGAGGCTTCATTTCCACGACGAAAAGATCGTGTGAATCGGTTTTACACCACCTTAGAAACTAAAGCTGCTTATTTTTAATAACTTCAACTACAAATGTGTATCGGTGAAATACGTTGTCAAATGCTATTTAGGTCATAAAGCTCAATTTTACTGGACTTTGATACACACCCAAAATTAATTCTAATTAAATTGGAATAGTTTTCTGTGTAATTTCAGAAAAAAATGTTTCTATATCCTCAATGTTACAATAAAAATATTTATTTTATGACTTCATAGAATGAATTTGGTAGGAATGAATTTGATAACATTTAAATAAATGTAATGTAAACCACAGAATCTTTTATAATTCATTCGAAATAAAAAAAACACAAGATTTATAATCTTCATTAATTACACCATTGTCATATATTTCAATGTTGTAGATAGAGGAGATGGAAGACAAAAGTGTTTAAGCTATGAAGAAAGGGATGTAGTATACTTCGAAAAAATTAGTCTCCGTTCACTTTGAAAAACCTTTCTAAACTCAACCCGTAATATTACAAAACATACTTTCAGAAAGTTATTTTATTAATAAAATAAAGATTGAAAAGAAGTACATGTATTAATAAAGTACAAAGGTCTGCAAAGGAAGAATTAATAAAGTGCAAAGTAAATTCTGGTTCACACAATAATATATGAGCGAGTGAGCGCAATATATACGAGAATTCAACTTAAATATGTATTACGTTGCTATTTAATAAATAATAAGGCACAGGTTGCGATAATTTTGGAGAAACTAACTTACGTACAGAGAGTGAACCAATGAACGATTGCGTAATTTGAGGGCAGATGGAATATCCAATGCAGTGATGCACGTTCAGAGACTTAAACATACAGAGCGCAACACACCAGTGAGCGGCGGGTTGCATACGGGAAATCAAAGGAAGGGATCAACAAATTATCCTTTCCGACTAGGTATACGAGTTCATGGGTCAATAACTCAGAAACAAGAAGGCTAGTAACCAGAAGAAATTACTACCTTCCACGTATTTTTTGTATTAATTTTTTAAATTACTTGTCAGTTCTTCTTCTTCTTATTATCATTATTATTATTATTATTATTATTATTATTATTATTATTATTCAAATTTTTAAAAATACCAATTTTCAATGCATTTCATACAAGTAAAATTAAGCAATTTTATCCTTTCTCTAAAGCTAATTATAAAGCCTTATGTACTCTAACTTTGATACAAAGGATCAAACATTTCCTAATGAAGTAGAAAATTTCAATTATTTATAAATTTACAAATATATTTTCTAACTGATTGAAAGACAGAATTTCAGCACAATTGGTCGAACATCTGTTGAAATGTTACTCAAACGTCGAGAAACTTGTACTATATGGGACTTTTTTCCTTGTACTTATGTCAAGAAATAAGTGACATGGCGAATTTTGTGAGAGAGAATACCGAGTCAAAATTTTCACGTATGAAAGTTAAAATGTGAAAAAAAAAGAAGGCAACACAATGAAAAATACGTCCTATTTGTTCCGTAAAATCGTCTATGGTCTAAGAATTCGAACAAAAGACGTCATAATCGGTATCATCCACGCAATAGTCTGTCATTGTAGCCACCATTGTTGCCTGCAATTGTGGGTGGCTGCCGAGGAACTATGCTTTTTCTTAGTCCCTTCCCGAAGACGATCACAGCTCGTGGATAAAGTACTCCACGCTGTAAGTTACATCAATCATCTCGTGACATGACACAGGCACCAGTGAGTAATATCACTTTTTAAATACAATCAATGATTCATTACTCTTACATCTAAGGAATGATTTAGGAACATTTTAAGACCATTTGCTAGATGAAAGTCATTACACAATAAACTGGTGATGAACATATAAAACACGCAGTAAGTATACTCATAATATTGTAAAAAAAGAAGTTTAAACGTATTCATATCTTGTTAGGAACCCACTCAATATTTGACTTGTTTCTATGAAAATTATCAAAAACAATAGAAGTATGGGTCATAAAATGTTTGAGACATGTTGATTGACCGGAGAGTACAATATTAAAAGGATTAACTACAAATATAATTTCAAAACAATTTCACGTTTTATGTTACCTACGTTTGGAAGGTACAAATACTGGAGCTAATAATAAACCTAACATTTTTTTAATTTTCTAAGATACCAATATACATGCTGAACTTGACCAAGATATTAGATCCAGATGTTTTAAGTTGAATTTACTCATTGAATACTATGATCTTCAGAATTATTGAACGACGATCTCCAGTATTTTTAATGTCAACGCAATTAAACAACAACTCAAGCGAACATTTTTATTATTTGTCCATCGTCTACTTTGCTAAAAGCATGAAAAATCTCCAAACTATTTTTTAAGGAAGCGAATGAGAAACTCATTCGATGCAGCTTTTCATTCCACATTTTTTTAAACTTTCTCCTTTATTGCAAAATGTCACCACGAGGGGCGCAGATGTGCTAAGAAGATTAATGCGAGAAAGCGTTGAATTGAGTAATGATACAATGGGTACGTATTATTTATCTTCGCAGGTGTGACGTTATTTTGAAATTTCTCTTGTGACAAAAGTAATTAGTAAGTTACACTCCCTATATTGCTGAAAGCAAGTGACGTATTAAGAATCTTCTAAGCTCTGAAACACATGTTTTGTTGTCTCTAGTAAAATGCTCTAGTAAACTTGCTATTTACCAGTGAACAAAATCAACGACTGCCATGTGTCCACAATATTTTGATGATTCATATCAGGAATTCATAAAAATTTGTATTAAAAAGAGAAAATAACTTACATACGAGATGAGACAGAAAAGAAATGGACCTGTCATCGGTAAGAGCGATCTGACAATAGAATGGACTTCTTCACCATTAAGCATATATGACAGTCTATCCGACATGTGCAGTAAAAGTTTACGTGTGATTCAATAACGAAAGCGTGATCAGAGAGTTGTGTTTTGTAGAGCGCTATTAACAATGAAACAGTTTAGATAGGAGCACTGTATGACATCAAATTTTGAGTTAAGCTTGATAAATCCATATTTTAAGTCTCTCACAACCTTATCTTAGACAGTGCAATTTATGGTATCTCGATGCCATTTAAGGGACGAAACTGCATATTATATCTTAAATTACAAGGTTAATCCAAGCATTATAAAGAGTTTCCGAAAGATGAAATACTCCTTACGTCGAAATGATTATAGATATTAATCAATCAATACCATGTAGAAAACATGGTTTGCGTGTTATCAACCAAAACGCAAAACTTAATTTATACTTATTGTTCCGTATAATAGATTCATAATTCCTTTGTCAAACACAACACATAGCGACACGTTCACTATGGTCACTCGATACATAGTTCTCAAGCACCAACAATGTTGAGGGTTCAGCACCGGCATTTACCTGGGAGAGAGCAAGAAATTCACAGGCACATAGGCACAAAATATGAGACTACAACATTGTTTCCAGGTGGAACGGCACTGCCATGATCTAAACACAATCTCCAATATCTGGGATAGCCACCAAATCGATTTTCAATGGTCAAGAGATCAAGAAAAAAGTTTTAAATAATTTACATTATTATTTTTTAACGATTAGCAGTATGAACAAAAAACAATTTATTCAATATGTTTTCTTGTTTTCTTGTTTTCTTATAATGAATGAAATTCCATTTCAAATTCTCTGATAATTAATTTTTTGTTTGTTCCAAGCTATTTAATTTAATTTGTTTTATGATACATAAAAGGTAGCGCAATATATCAAGAACAATTTCAAGTAGAAATACTTAAAAGATATTTCCCATCATATAAAAAAACAATTTTAGGATATCAAAACTGATGTGGTCTCTTACCCAGCTTCCAAACTACAGGTTTCTATTCTAGTCAATAAAAGATTATCGCAATGAAAATACTGTAGTCTGCCCCGTAATTGGAAACCAGACACAGACTGAGATAATAAAAAACTAATCATGATGACTTCAACAGTACGAGAAAGACTACGGGTCCATAATAATAGCATACACGTGTTGTCAATCTCTTTCATTAAATTCATTAAAATCTAGTTTCATTAAATTCGTCGAAAATTATTCAACATAATTAACCTTGCTGCACAGACGATTTAAGTATGTTAGGGGATTACGCCTTAGTATAATTCAAGTACTTTCAAAAACAGTCAAATTCAAGTAGATCACATAATCAGTACTCTCCCCGAAACTTGCAGATTCCAATAAAAGTGACTTATTTGATCAGTTTGGCTTGGTTGGTCAGCATACTTGATCGTGATTTGTATCAGGAATTGTTTGCTGTATAGTCTTGCTCTATAGATCAAGGCCTGGGCTCCGAAATGTTTCCAAAGAATATTGCACTCAGTTGTGTTACGTAATAAGCAAGTCGTCCGAATTCCATTCGTGCGTAACAGCCAGAACACGCAATTTTCCCGGTTGAGTCCTCTAGACAGGTCTTGAATCTTCCACGAAAATACATTAATAAGTTATTTGAAGCAATAAATTAAGGATAAAACTGGTAGATTACAGTAAACATGTTTTTCATAGGGCTATAAAAGTCACTTCAGCCATGTACAGCCAATTACCGAGATATGATTTCGGAATAAACATGGTTATTTGAGAATTGCAAATCTTGTTTCCATCCGCTACCATGGAGTCAAGATTAAGATAAACAGATCAAAGCCATCTTTTTCCCTATCACAATTGGAAGATTAAGAAGAATCATGTACTGTAATTGATTTCTGTCCTAATTATGGGTTCTCAGCTCTTAACTTTTCTCATTCTGCACTTTCACTGTAGAACAAATTCTGAACATTCGTATCTCGCACTGCTAATTTAAAACATTTCCAACCCTTCCTGAACCCTTCAAATCTTTTTGTTTTTATCATCTCGTGTTCACTCCGTAAATCCCAAAACCATCACCATCACCTCATGAGAGGTATCTCTTACCTGGGCGTGTAAGACCCGACCTCCCTTCCCCTGCCGTCCACCGCTGGCACCAGCGCCGCCGCCGCCATCAATCGTGGCGAGAGAGAAAGCTATGGTGAGACTGCAGTTAGCGAGCGAGAGGCGTGGAAGGGAAGGGGATTTCCCGCCGCAGCACCAGCGTGAGTGAGGTCGCGCCGCTGAGCGGTGAGGCGCCGCGGCGCGCCGCCGCCGCCGTAACGCGTCTGCGCGGAAGGTCTTGCGTTAGGACACGATACACCGCCGCTGCAACCTTTCGCCATTGGACAGGAGTGCACAGACGCTCTCTGTTGCTGTAGGTCGCGCAACATTCGCTCGTTCGTTAGGATTCTTTCCAGTACGCACAGGGAGGAATGGAACCGATCTGCAATATTCTTAAGAATTCCCTAGTCACCTACAGCACACATAATGACTCAATTTTATATTTATACTAATGATTGTGAGTCAATTATGTAATGTTACGTACCCTAACGTCCATACATCACTAATCCCAAAATATTTAGCTGATTATACAAATAATTCCTGGAGGATCGAACTTTTCTAGGATGAAAATTCCATACGAAACTACTCCAATCATCTGGTAACTATGACCATATTCACAGAAATTTTTTCGTTACCGATCTCAGACATGGTTATATCTATTTTTTTCTTGTACATAAGAATATATATGAATTTCTTGTATACTGTGTGTATATAGTAAAAATAGACAATTCACACAAGAAACAAACCATTTATAATCAGAGTTCACATAACTTTTCTTTCGTGCTTTTTAAACAATCAAGTCATATGTTCTTTGAAATCCATAATATATGAACTAATATTGAAATAAGAACTAATACGTTGGTACAGGGAAATTGACAACTTAATAAAGTATCACTTTTTTCAAACAAAAACTTATCGATTGAATAGTCAAAAGGAGGTTCCAAAATATTCCTGTTTGTATTTAGCCAACGAAGTCTCCAGACTTAATCGTCTGAGATTTATTTCTAATAAAGACAATGAAGACAATTTTGGTCCACAATGGTCTATTGACAACGATGACATTCAATAATGAATATGGGAGAGTTTCAAATCACTGAATATGAGTACAGTAGGAGAGTTTCAATTTCTCACGAACAAAAGTAAATAAGACATTTTACTGAACCAGTCACACTTCATCGTAGAGGTTTTGTTCGCGCAGATTTATGGGCGCAAACGTCCCGGATCACACGTTTTTGGTTGAAAGATTGGTGTGTGCAGTGCTGAGAATATACATCTACTTATAGACGTACACAAATGTCAGGAAGTCAACGCTGATATGTGCTTCGAATAAATACGGCAAAAGAAGAGCAACAATAAAGTCGAATGAGAAGAATGTGATTGTTTAAACATCAGCATTTCAAGGAAGTTTGCAGAGATTTGAAATAAAGAATTCTTCCACGTAAACAGTTACGTAAAAGTATATACTCTATTCATTTCACGCGACAAAATCACTGTTCACACTACGACTTTTTTAAATATTCTACTCTTCACAATAAATTACGGGAAACAAAGTAGCCTACAATGTGTGTTCCGTAATTGCGACGAAGACTATACTAAATTGACTGTTTTATGAACATGATTATAAATTCTGTTAATTTTTTTCATTACTAAAGAGACTATAATTCAGAATGCATTGATTTTAAGAACAAATATGTAGAATGACGGCACATTTGAACAATATATCCTGTATAAATCCTTAAATTCTCGTGGTTTTTTGGCAATTATATGGGGATAGTCATTTATTTACTCCCCAGAATTCACTTAATACATCTTTTCTTTGAAATAAAATATTCATCCATTTAAAAGTTGTAATGTACATAATTATTTTACCTGTAATTTGAATTACAGCATTGGAAAAGTATGTAACGAAGCTATCAAGAAGAATTACATATAATACAAATGATCAAAAATGGTTAACTGTTTCGAAAACAGTACAGGAAGTGCACATACAGAAGTGACGAACATTCCACTTCATACGTCACGAAGCATCTATATTTTACTCCTCACGAATAAACGAATGATCGTATGTCTCTTTCCGCGTAGCTCAGAAGCTTTGTCCGCTTAATGACAGCAATGAATTATGAGGAAGGTAAAACCACAATAGGTACGCCACCGGAGTAAACTAGCAGCCGGAAGTAGGGGCCAATTCTCTAATTTCACTCCTTTAACCGAACGACCGAACATAAAGGCGGTGTCAGTTATTCGAAGTAACGTTTGACCAAAGACTACTTCTGAAAGAAGTACGAAAATAAGGTTCGAAAACTGAAATCAATACTAGAAACTTAGTTTAAAGAAACAAAAAAACATACATTTTCAAAACACAATATCTAAAAACTGCTTATGATTGCACCTCAGGATTTTCATTCCGTTAAATACAAAACAAATTGCACAATGTTTGACAGGAATGAACGTTCTTTTCCACAAAAATGTTTACGACGGATCTTCCAGCAAAGTACGACGAGATTTCAAGGGCAATGCCAGAAAGTCGGGCACAATGAATTTGTTTCTTAAAACGCCATCATTTGTCAATGGAATTACCATAATTTACATTCTACAAGAAGCCAACACGAGCTCCTGCACTGCTAATGGAAGCACGTCTCTTGTTAACAACGAGCCCTATCTCGGCGCATTCCTGATTTTATAACATCCTCGTAGACGGGTTCTGTAATTACTCCCAGCCCTCGTCCTCTCCATTTCACGGTCATCGACGTTCTACTTTTGGACCTCGAACCCACTGGAAACACTTTCTTGGTGAACTAAAGGAAACTTAATATTTTCATTTCCATTGAACGAAGTACAGTGTGATTTATCGAGAAATATGTGGAAGTGGAAACATACTTAGCTATCAATAGTCTTACAATTATCCTTTTATCACAATTACAAACCTCTTTTAAAGGAAAGTTGATTTTCGGAATATGGTATAAACGGAGCATATTGATGGATGGTGAGCGATCTGTTTCTTGTTCTAAACAGATGTACTGTTTCCCCACGATCTCTAACATTAAACAAGAAAATATTTTTCTTTCCGACTGAAAATCTAATACTTTCAATTCTTAATTCTTGACTAAGCAAAATATGTATTTTAAATATGATACGTAACGATGAAATTGGTAATCAAAACAATGCGTTTTACACACAGATTGTGCGTGATATATTGAAATTGACTGGTAATATCTCGTCCAGCTTCAAAATCACTTCTCAATCTAATTGAGACCTTTGCATATTGCATAAATTGTTTATGTGATCACGCTTTGAGATCAGGAAAAAGCAAATTACTTTTCCATATCGATTATAGTTCTCACAAAAAGAAGACAAAAATTATTAAATGTACAAAAATACGGAATATTAGAACGAAAATATTGATTGGTAATTCGAAGGAATATGTGGTAATAGGTTTCACTACCTACGGTATCGATCGACACCATACAGCTAGATTATAAAATATTACTTTACCAGCTTCACGTGTGACACAAAAAGAAGAAAATGGCAAATTAAAGCACACGATAAATAAACTTTATTGTCAAAAAAGAAAATGACCACGTGGGGGGGGGGCAATAAACAATATTTTGTAAACACTCCTTTCCCCTGCACCTAAAAAAACCGATCCATTAATGAAAAAAAGTTTACAGTACAAAAATTATTTCTTCTCTGTGTGACATTTTTGACAATGTTGAAATTTCATTTTCATCCAGTAGCTCAGTGCCACGCCTTGAGATCCAAAATTCCCTGCTTCGAGTACCGGCGCCGTCGAATGCTTGAAGACGGACGTTGAAGAAGATAGTCCGAAACGTACCATGTGCTATATACCTGTTGAATATTATCAAACAGGTCAAGGCGATTAATAATGTCCAAATAAGGTGCGATAAAATTGGAAAAAATCTTCATGTGCTAAGTTTTATTATATCAGCTACATTCGATCCTGTCATCATTACTTCACTGAGCTCTTTTTTGAAGCCCATGTGATCTTTACATCCTCCGATGCGTTACTCGCTTTGCGAGGGAAGCAGGCCAATGCACTGAAGTGTCTTGCAGGGCTACAGCGGATAACAAGACAGCAAACCGGTCGAGTCACCGCGGTTCGGCTCGGCTCGGCTCAGCTCAGCTCAGCTCCACGTAGCTCCATTGGAGAAACTGGAGAAAACCACAACCTACTCGTTCTGCTCGATATCTCTCTTCTATGATACTGAAGAAAATTAATCCATTGCTAATAATGAGACGTGCTTAAGATGATCATCCGAGCACAAATTATAAGTTATAATCATATTGCATTTTATGTCGAGTGCATCTTGGATAGTATGACTTCTTTATACTTTTTCTCTGTATGAAATTCTTGACGATGTTATATTATAATTTTTACTACAGTCTTTTTCGACGTTATCCATCGTCTTTACCTGTTTATATCTTCACGACAGGTGTAAATACGGAAGATCATGGAGGTCACATCCGCCTGGCTAGTAATCCAATAAGTCAACCTTCAATCGACATGCATCCCCTATGGATGCCAATAATAAAGGGTACTAATACTAGGGCAGCACAACACAAGACGATAAACATATCACCTAAACCGCCGGGTCGCAATGGCCCAATGGTAACGTCCTCGCCTTAAGAACCAAGTTACCCTGGTGCGAATACCGGTGTTGTCGGACGCCTGAGGATGAACGTTGACAGAACGTCCGAAACGTTGCAAAACGGAAATAAACCTGTTGTGAAGATACAAACAGGCAAAGCCGATGGTTAATGTCCAAAAAAGATTCTTTATACTGTAACTATAGTACTGCTTCAACTCTAAAAATCATATTCAATTACAAATTTTGTTGTGTTTTAATTTAACTCATTTTCAAAACATCTTTTGAATTACTTAAAGAAAATTGACAGATCTAAAATTATGCCAAGTGAGAAACGTTTAAAACTGCAGTAGCACAATTTAATATTTTGGAAAACATTTTTTACGCATTACCGACAATTCAAAACAATTTAATTCAGCAATTCTATCAATGTTCTTTCCATCACATGCAATCATATACTTTATTTTTGGACATTCCATGATTTACAGAAACAGTTTGAAATTTTGTTGTGAAATTTTGAAAACTGTTTCTCCTGGTTTCAATCCGTATTGAACTTCAGAATAATTTAACAATGGGCTATTTTCACAAAGTAATATTAGTAATTAACAATAGTAATATGAAAGCTACTTTAATAATGTGATTAGTACAATACTTCACACTAGAGGCACGTAGTACGTTCGCCGGAAATAACGGAATAGTAATGAAAAACATTGATTTTCATTGAAATTAAGTAAATTACCCAAATACTGCGTGCAAGAATTAATGGATTACATTGAAGAATTACGAATGGTACGATCAAACAAGATAACTATCAGTATCTAAAAACTGAAAATAATGCTACTCCCAATCTTATATGAAAATATTATCGAGTGAAGTTATATTCATAATTATTTTTATCGTGATCTTTTAATTAATCATACAATACACTGAAAATAAAACAAATAGGGAATCTATGTACATAACGCCATATATATTGCTTTATATAGTTGGATGCTTGACACAAATTATCTGATCGTTATGTTCTTTGCTTAAGATAAAATTGAATATATGATCAATTCTGTCTTAATTTATTCTCTTGCCGTAATTTCCGCAATAGGTGGCAGTCATTTCGTCATTTCTTAATAGAGAAATTAGTACCAGGATGCTGAATATTCATCCAATGACGAAACGTAGAGTAACGTCCGACCTTCTTAATAAAACAGTAAAATGTATAATGTTTCTTAAATCTCTCATCTTTTTTCCAAGAGACCGAGTTTCTTTTCTTTGTAAACAAGTTTGGTTCACGAGGTGAAATTTCTAAGTAAAAGGTATGGGTGTTGGGAAATTCGACCTTGCCTCAATGTGACAAGTATTTATCCCAGACCCATAGACATTAGGAAGTTACTAGATTTGGGGGAGCGGTTGCGTGGGAATTGATTTGATAAGTGAGCCCCTAAATAAAAGATTATAATAAAGAGAATGTAGTCTCTCCTAAAATTCCACATTAACACAGTCAATCTCTTCACATTCCCCATTAGTAAAGGATTTAATTTTCGAAGACACCACGGGTTTATGTAGAGGGTTCGAGTATTTTCTGGAAGCAAACATTATTCTTTCCGAAGTAGACAATAGGATTAGACGAAGGGTCATCTTAGTAAACCCACAAAATTTTATTTTTGTTGTTAATAAATCTAATTTCCCAGCAAATTAATTGTTTGACCTCAGTAGCACTTCGGTGGTGAAGGAGCGCTGAATGATTAGAAATCAGTTCAAAGGACACCTCGAAATAGATTCGAATGTCACAAAAATTAATTTCATATAAGACATCAATTTTTTTAAAAATAAACGAGAATCGACAGTAATTTGAATTCCCTCCTTTCGGTGGAAAACTTACCATATAGTGGAAAGTTCATTTTACTTTACGCAGACTAAAAAAGACAAGGTGGATTTTCAAAAGTCACCACTCAGTTACCTTATTTTACTACTTTACTACGAGGTCCGATTTTACTATACACGAGATGTTGAAAATATAATAATTTGAGATTAATTACAGCGAATATTCTGAATTCGAAGAGAAAGAAAGATCTGCTGAACCCTCAATTTCCTTCGATTTGAAAACAAACTCTTTGTATTGGACTATAACTACGGTGATATAGTAGGACTCCCCTCAGACGTTGAGACTCGTTCTCCGTCTACGACTCTCGGTCGGTCACTCGCCTTCCCTCCCGCCGAGTGGTCCGATTAGGGTTGGAGGCCGCAACCAGTCCCACTACTATGCCCATAGGCGACAGCGCCACTGTCGCCTTCGCCTTCGCCGCCAACAGTTGAGGCAGGTGCATGTGCACTAAGCGCCAGCTCCGTCACACAGTGGGATATACTCGTATTCATATGGACAATTTATTCATCTTAGACATTGTTTACTGGAAGTACTTGGGAACACACAATTTGGTACCACACTTCGATAACGCATACTATTTGGTATCGCAGATAATTTGGTATCATGTGTAATATAAGTATCATTCTTGTACAGCATCTTAGTCCGAAATAGTGTTTAACACGTTCAGTTATTTCTATTTCTTAAATTTCATCACGCATTTAAATTTAGATGAAATGGTGAAAGAGCAGGCCGTAAGACCTGAGCCATATTCACAAATAAAATTGAGGGATTCTAATCCATAATAGTTTCGCTTTAGGAATATTTGATTTAGAGAGCTTACTTGTAGTACCATCTAAGATTGATCGTTTTCAATCTTTATCAATATTTCCTGGTGCAGAGACGCGTAAATTAGCCCATCTTGAAACAAATAATAATTCTAGAACTTATTCGCCTTTATAAAATTATGTTGTAGAGCAACCTGTGACTTCTTAAATATGATTTCTCTCAATATGTTATTTCAATTTAAAAAACAATTTTGAAGAAATTAAAACAAATTAATGTTGCCTTATATATCAGTTTTTATACAATTGAACTGAGTTCCACTTTAAGACTCAAGAATTCGTCAAATCTTCCACTGACTTTTGAATAAAAAATATTTGTAATGCGAGACGAAAACATTGCAATGTTGCACTTAGGTGAATAAAATGAAAGATGTTTAAAAATAATACTTAGTATAAAAAGTATTAAAATTTAGAAAATAAATAGCTTTTGTAGTAAAATAGTCAAAATTTTAAAGTCTTTTGAAAGTACTAAACAAATTCCAATAACGTAGTTTTATATGCAACAGTAATTTAAAATTTAAGAAATAAGTAATCTCATAAAGTTGAAGTACGGACACTTACATTTTTTCTGTGACAATAATGTACTTATACTTCTATTTTATTTTGAAATTTGAGAATTGTTTAATTATTGAAGTATATCTACATATTTATTGGTTATTTCCCCTACGTGGTCATAAACGGTTTGTAAATGCTTTTTTGACAATAGACTTTATTATCTATCTATCAGATTTCATAAATAAAAGTATATTATACTTTAAAATTTGTATCATACACTTGTCAATGTTTTCTAACATTCTACTTCTTATTGCTTTAAAAAATGTAAGTTCATTTTATTTAATTTGTCCTACATGCAATTCTTCAGAAAGAAGAGCAGAAAATTTGTCTGATAGGAAGGTAAAGATTTTACATTGTCCTCAGGAGTTAACGCGAGTCAGAGAAAGGAATGAAGCAGCGGAACGCCAGCTTGCGGTTTTCACTAATGGCCATGCCACAGCATCAGTTTCTCCCAACAAGTAATTTGACGTCACTCAATTGCGTTCACTTTTTTCATTTATATAAGTGTAATTATTACAGGAGATAATATCACCGTCCAGAAGGAGCAGAATTAAACTGCGGGCGTAATAACATTGTACTTCTTGATCGTAATACTTTTTCTTGACTTTGCATCCGCAAACTAATTTTTTATCATACATTTTCGCACCGACAGCTTTTCTTCAGTTAGAAATCTCTCACTTACGAAATCATCCGTCATTATTTCACCTCATGTTGGTTCCTTCTATGTTGCTGCAGCAGATGCGATTACAACTTATGCTGCGAGCAGCTCTATTCGAGTATTATTCCAAGCACTGGCCTCTCCCGTGCGTCACCGCTGCCGTTACTCTAACCGAATTATTATATTTCTATCTTAAATATAGTCTGAGACAAAACTAATTATAACTTACATGGTGAACAAAGAAACTAATGTTAACTTCCCTTCAGTCCGTTTCTCAGAAAATCCTTGATATGGGTATCTAAAATTTGCATTACAATGTAACTTGTTATTTTCGAATACTACTATAATTTAGATAGTGTAATGTGGAAAATTCAATATTTTTATAGAATATATGACATGACTTGAACCAACTACCAAAAACATTATATTTAAATAAATAAAAAAGTTGTTTGTATTTCGTACTTTTTCAATCTGAATTAGTTATAACGATAGACTAAAGAGCTACTATAAACACGTTATAAAGGGTACATGATATTTTTCTATAAATGCGTCGTTTTCAGGCCACACATTAATGGTTTAGTTGATCTGCGATTGAGAAGCGATATACCATACGTAGATCAAAAGTATTCCAAAAAGACGTTAACTCTCTCTAACAAGGAAGTGAGTGCAGAAGGACATGCATGCATGGTACGGTTCGTGGTTGGGGACGGAGTTTGGAACTTCGCAACATGCATGCCAACAAAGAGTTCCGGAGTTTCCCCGAGGCGGTGGGACGAACCTACCTGAGAAACGAGCAAATAAAATTACTACATGGGGCAAGCGTAACATGGCTAGACAAAAGATGATAATACACGGTTTCAAGAATGATGTTTGAGAGAAATGGATGCAAAAGTATAGACAAGTAAAGGAAAAATACAAGAAAACAATAAATAAAAAAAATGAATGTACGGTATCTGGGTACTGACGAAGACTTGAATACGACGAAGCAATAAACAATACAAAAATATTTCTACCCAAAAGGAAAACACAGGAATAATTGCATTCATTCATTCATTCATTATGTTTTATCACAGTTCATAAAACCCAAGAAACTCGCCAAATCACAGGAATACTAAAAAAGCGTTCATTTCCTAGATCCAAAAAAGACAGTGGATGAAAATACGTCGTGCACTCCACTGTGTTGAGTAAGCTGTAGTAATTAGCATCCACATGATAGTACACTACGTTATTATGCACGTGTACAAGGTACGTGATTTATACACGAAAGATAATGAGAATTCATGAATGAGAAATCGAGATTAATCTAATATTTATGACAGCTTTCTAGTTAATGAACTGACGACCAAATAGTACTCTTCTTCAACAGATATTATCCACCAGTATTACAACATAGGAAGAAATGCTTTAGAGGAATGTATATAATCCAATACTAAATGAAAAGAAAGTAGTAATCGTATAGGAGATCGGAAACTTCATACTACACAATCGTTGGCTTACGAGAAGAAAACTATTTTATTCACAAATTTTTAAATTCTTTTACAGCATTTACTAATGGAGCATCGGTTTAGCCAACGTTATCATTAACTATTTGTACTTGCATTCAACAAATTTTTGGGAAACTCGTGACTGAAAACAAAACCCTAAGGAAGGGTGAAATGCAAGGTGAAGCATATTGTGTCTGTCTGGTGACGTACGACGGCGGCAGCAGCAGCAGCAGCAGCAGCAGCAGCAGCAGCAGCAGCAGCAGCAGCAGCAGCAGCAGCAGCAGCAGCAGCAGCAGCAGCAGCAGCAGCAGCAGCAGCAGCAGCAGCAGCAGCAGCAGCAGCAGCAGCAGCAGCAGCAGCAGCAGCAGCAGCAGCAGCAGCAGCAGCAGCAGCAGCAGCAGCAGCAGCAGCAGCAGCAGCAGCAGCAGCAGCAGCAGCAGCAGCAGCAGCAGCAGCAGCAGCAGCAGCAGCAGCAGCAGCAGCAGCAGCAGCAGCAGCAGCAGCAGCAGCAGCAGCAGCAGCCGCAGCCGCAGCCGTCGTCCTTGTATCAGTGATCTCACGTGCGCTCGCTCCACTTTCCACGATGGGCAACGATGGCGAGTGAAATGCGACCCACCACTTTCCATGAGCGACGATTGGGTTAAACTGGTGGCAGCGATTTTTGTGGTCTTCGAATAGGAGTTTAGAATATACTTCCAAATTAAGGTGTGCGAGGGGCTTTTAAGATTAGATCTATTACATTAATGGTGTATAAAGAAAATTGTGGACAGAGAAAGTTGCAGAGATGGGTAATACTATTCAATCCAGGCTAATGTACACGTCTAAAGGCCATGTCTAAAGTTAGCCATGACAGCAGAGCGAGAGTAACGCTTACTACTAAGATCATGCATACCAAGACAGTTTTCTGAGTTCCAGTCCCAGTCGTTCTTGTCCTGAAACGAAGCCAAAATCGTGCGTTTGTCCCGAACCACGCAACGGGACCCTCTGCACCGGGGAATGCCGAACGCATGGGCACAACGCCCACAGCTTGCGCAAACAAACCAGAGACGCTTGAGCTGAGACCTCTGGAAATAGGACCCATTCGGGAACCTTACGACATTCATGCGTTAAACGAAATTTGGGGCTTCTACTAGGGAGATTGAGAGTTCCAACACAGTTCATTGGAAGCGGAGGATGGGTATAAGAAGTAAAAATAACTGGAGTTTCTTCAGATCGCGTGAACGAGATACATTGCCTCCAGATAACTCGGGTGACATCGACCCAACCCGGGACACAAATATTATTACTCATGCTGCGAATGTCACTGACTGGAGTTTGGTATTATTACGATATTATAACCTTCATATGAATGTCATTCTTTTGAAAAAATGACTATAATAAATTAATAGTAATTCTTGCAGTCTTGATACTACTACATGCTACGAGAGCAGAGGAAGACGCAGAATTTTAACAAATCAACCACCCAGAGAGCAAATTGGTTCAATTACTCTTTTACGATCAATACTCTTGCAAATTTAGTAAAATATACTAATATTATTTGAGCACAACATTTTCCTCTTTCGCCGCATGATAACATTGAGAGAAAGACTTATTTACTAAGAATGTTATTTTTTTAGGGAGTCCGTGGCATTGTGAGGATCTGCATGGGAGATGAGCAGCGAGCGGAAGCTCAAGTGGCGGAGGGAGAACACAGGATGACCGTGGCAGCTATTTCGAAATAGAGTCAGTCGCTCTCGGTTGCGAAACAACAGCTGACTGCTGAGTCAGAGGAGTCAACCTGTCCTTTCTAAAAATAGTGTATGGGAGAAACTTTGGGGCATTCAGTTTTCAACAGAAAAAAGGGAGCGCATACTAGTCGTTCACCTCCCTCACAAAACAAATTTTTTTGTTAGAAAAATATGTAATTCGATCGCATATGCATTGATAACTTTACTTTGAAAAGGCGAATTCATGCATTAATTTTGCAAATATACATGCAACACAAAGTATTTTCCTCGTTATACTTTCCCATCACATCCACATCTACTGATTATATTTACTCCCAAAAAGCTACAAGAGTTATCTAAAACAATTCTTTTTTGTTTTGAAGAAGGGAAAGTAGCAATGATTAATTACATAATAAATTACACATTTTTTTCAGTGCATAGCGTATATAAGATTCCAGACTTTTTCAATGTATTACAATAATTTCGAGGCAAATAAAAAAATTGAGTTTTTCTGTGCAATTGAATGGGCAAATAACCAAATCTAATAACATTTTGTTGATATCGCGTACAAAAATTATTGAATAAATATACATATTTCCTCAGAATTCCTTTTGAAAGCAAGGTTGTTTAGAACTTTCCTTTCAGCAAGAACATTAGAAAGCAGTCTTATTTTAATAAAAAACACTAGAATGTTTTAAAAAAATACCACTCTTAAAAGATACTCTTCTGCACTGCATACGAAGTAGTTCAAAAATGCATCGTACGTATTTTCTATTTAGTTTAAATTAGTTACAATAAAATCAAGAATTGTAAAAGGTGTTATTTTAAGCAACACAATGATTCACCTCTGATTTCAGAGCGAGTGGGTTCGTTTAGAAATAAGCAAGTGCTTCTAAGAAGGCGGTGGAAGAACTCACGAAAGCAGGTACAGCCGCGCCCCTCACACCAAACTGGTTTCGAATCCCTTAAATCCTGAGATTCCTTCTCCTCCGCCGGAAATATGTGCACGCAGCATGTGCAACAAAAAGTGATCATGTGAGAGATCATGGAAGGAACTTATACGGCGAATGAGAGGAACGAAAGCGGAGTAGAGAAAAGAGGGGCGGAAAACTAAGAAAGATAATGTGTTGTATTCCTGTGAAATGTGTATTCAAAAAGAATACAATAAAAATACAACCATGAGTGTAGAGTGATGTGTCTTTCTTGGTGAGCTTGGCATAAGGTATATTCCAGAGTTAACATAGTTTAGTTTATTACTCTTTATATGAGTGGCACATGCGGTCCAGGATTTAAAAAAATAGGAAGAAGAGAGTTTTATGGATCATCCCAAAACTAGTTTAATAGAGGTAAGAAAATACGTAACTCATAATACATCAAGAACACATTGATTTGAAATATTATTTTCACGTTAATTATTATATTTTCACGTTTATTAAAATAATGAAATTTTTTCATCCATGTTACATAGAAATTGATTTGCAAAATCAAGTAGCGTGCCTGTAGGCCTACCTACTAGTAAGGCCTGTGTGCGAGTCGTTTTCGAGGCCTCTACATTTGCTCCACACACAAACATGTTCGAATGTCAATGCATTGAATACACCTGTTTACTTTAAAGCTGAAAATATAATTAGAGTTGTATTTAGTAATAATAGTTTTGGAGAAATTTTAGTTTAACGTCTTTTTATGATTTTGGTGACCCATGTAGTCCTTATATAATAACGCCCGAGGTAAACCACCCCAACTTCATATCAAGTTGAAAATGCTATCAAAAGCAGTCACGAAAAGCAATATTTTAGAATTATAGGAATCAGGGATAGGTTTCTTCAGTGGAGTGCGCCTCTTCAAAAAAAAAAAAACTTAGGAATAAATATTTTATGAAAGAGGAAAGGGAGACGCACATTATACCATATGGTAAGTTTGTTATTCCCTTCCATTCTTTTGCAACCTTGAACCCATAATACACATTTCAAAATAACTTTTAAAGAATAGAATGTACTAAAAATATTGTAAAAATAAAACTTACTGCTTCTCAAGAGCAAAACAATATATTGAACAGGGTTCTAAGAGTCATCCTCGCAACGTGTCTTTGTGTTGTTCTTTTTTCTTTCTTTTAAGAAACAAGAAATTGGTTCTAAATATAGCAGCAAACCCGTTCGTAAAGGTTTCACTGGAAACTTAATGCTTTTATTTGTCTTTTCCCTCACGTTTCTACCAACCTCAGTCTGATAGCTATTGGTTGTTTTTATCAGGTAATTTAATATGCTCTTTAATTATGGTTCACTATTTCTTTCCGGATCTTCTAGAAGTACTTCATGGAAACAAATTTTAGGCTGAAAATTGTTCCCAGTAATTTGTGTTTTAAGTTGTGTTTTGCATCCGTACGTTTTCTTCCTGGCAAAGTAGATCGTAAGTACATTTTCTCCTGAGTTAAAAACTAACATGCAAAAGGAGCTACCAAGTGGATAGAAATTTTGGAGAAATAAAATATAATGAAAAACCAATAAAATTATCTTGATAATTTTCTAAATAAGTCATAAAATTCTAATTCGACAGTGAGTTTCGTGTATACTTATTTCTGTGGGAGGATAAGAATAAAATTTCTTCTGAAAAACTAATAATTTGCAAGTCCAGAACTAGAGAGCAAAATAATTTTAAAATGTTTCAACCCATTTGGATCACAAGAAGGCAACTTACAGATCTATTCTTAAAAATAATTCGATTGCTACGAAATCACTGTTCTCAGATTAAGAGAAAAACATTTCAACCACTACTATGCAGAAAACTGAGTTAACTATTTTCTATAAAACAGATCTCATATTTTCTTAAGAAAGCAGTTTATTTTTTGAAAATATGTTTTTATTCTTTACTGCATTTTTTGTCTATTTCTATCGGTAATGTAAATTGATGATAATATAAACAATTATTTGAAAATGATGTATATTTTAAATTTTTAATCGTGGTTATCTCATTTGAACCCACACGATCGCTAATTGCTTACTGAAAGTACAGTTTGTAGTCAATCTGCACAATTTACGTTACGGGAAACACGCCTTTCATACAAACACAACTGACTTGGTTAATACAAGACGAGTTATTCAGGGCGCCACATTCCAAGAGCGCAATACGATGTCAACTTAAGATGAAAATATATATAATATTTTGGAGTATTTTTAATAAGTTGATTTTCTTGTCGAGCTACATGAAGGAAAAATACTTTTTTTTTTTTTTCATTCTAATTTGACGAAAAGTTCATCAATTGTTTTATTACCGTGAAAGAAAATACTTTTCTTTTCCTACGATTTATGGCTCATTATGACTTACATCAGTTGTTCACTAATTTTTTTCTATTTGATTTATACACTATCAACAGATAAAGGAAAGTTCATTTTCGACGAACTATTCTTTTACTACATATTCTTAAAATATATCTGAAATGTTGATACTACATAAAAATTTAACGTTTGCAAAATATAAAATTTTAAATTTAATAATATCACTCATTCTAATATTTTACCTTAAACGACCAGACCTTAATATCCACTCCTGACGATGATGTGGGAACAGAATAATGGTGGGGTAAATGCGAACGAAACTTTAGCAACCCTATCCCAACAACGGGGGGCCTCAGATCTTGAACATCCGCGAACGAAAACCGGCCTCGTGGGTTCGCTAGCGACGAGGGAGCCTTTGGCCCCGTGGCAGCCTTTCACGCGTGAGGGCACGACCCCTGTTGGGCATAAGCAGCAGCTGGCAATCTGTCTCTCTTGTCACCCACGCATTTCGCTTACGCAGGACATTCTGATTTCGAATTATTTCAGGAAACTTTTCAATTTTTGAAACACTGAAGAACATGGGAAAATAAAATAATGTTACTCTACAAAATGATTGATTGATGAAAGTACTACATTTTTAATTTATTGTGACTGACTTCAGCCTCCTTGTCTGTGTAGCATTAGCAATGCAGAACCTATATACATTTCAAACTCTTTTCGAGATTCGGCTTTGGACGCTGCACAAAGTACTATGAAAGAGAGAGGGTCAGTAGCTCTACATTATAGTCCTCATGACGTTGAAAGGTTTGGAATTGAATCCATTTTTCTACCCCTTTTTCCAATTCGTAAGATGTTTGAAACGCTAAGGAAAAGAAATAGCCTGTATCATAGATAACAAGACATACAATGATTATTCAGTTCTTCAAAAATCTTGTACAAAATATTAAGGATTTGTTATTTTGGTTAAAGGACGAATATTTTTATTTCTTAGACTACTAGACAATTAATGGGAACATAAAATAATATTCGAAAAATTACAGAATAATAAAAGATGAAAAAACCCAGATTTTTATATAATAGCGTCTTCATTTATTTTTTTAAATTCAGTATTTTTACTCATATATGTGTTACAAATATATATATATATATATATATATGAAACAAATTAAGATAAAAAGTCTCTCTCTGTCTCTCTGTCTCTCTCTCTCTCTCTTGATATGAGTGGAAAACATATTAAAACAATACTTGAAACAATATTTTATTATTTCATAAACAATTCGCTCAAAGAGTCTCTATATACCACGAAAGGTGTCACTTAACAACACAGAAGAAAGAAGCAATTTCATAGGAATTGGTAAGTCAGGATCTTAAGTACAAACAATGATTGTTGATTCTTCTAAAATAACATATATAATTCTTTCGCGATACCTACAATTAATTTAATTACGAATTAATGATTAAGTAATTCCGAATTAACTCACAATTCAAATAATTCATTAAGTATTACGTTGAGGGGTTATTAATGTCTACGTATGACAACGCATGAATCAGTAGCTCATAAGTGACACTCAGTATCTCATAACAGCTAGGACTAGCTTTCGCAATTGTCCATCGAGAAGTAAGCATTCATCGCGAAAGCCGTAGCTTCAGAGCGATGACGTCATGGCGGAGGTTCGAGACCTTGCTGCCTCCCACGCAGCGAGGGAGACAAGAAGCAAAGGAAGTGGTGAGAAGAAAAAGGTATGTTCCCAAGAAGCTAGCCTTCGAGCATTACGTTCCACGAGAAGAAATCTCTTTAATTACGATGTTTGCATAGAGAAATCTGCGCATGATATACTCGTTGTCAAGAGACTCGTGTTTTGATAAAATGTTTCGCTTTAATTTAAGAACTGTACATACCACATTTACTTGATGTAATTGCTAAGATTTACTTTGCGAATGATCAATTGATAAGAGCAGGTATTTGTTAAAGAACTTCTTTTGGAAATACGCCTTTGAATAATAGAGTGGAATTTACGGGATGGCCCCTTGCTTGTTTACGTAAAGTAAATTAAATTACTGCCCACCCCCGAGGTCATACAGTTAGTAACCGATTTGTCAGTAAATTCATAATTATTATTAATTCTTCTGTCTGTTGTTTCATGACATGATTGAGAACATTAACCTTTTGACAAACATAAGTTCGACAAAATATATTTTTCGATTGCGGCCTTCCTTCTGGTTTTGAAATTGAACGTAAATTATTCTTTTATTAGGACACTCCAGATGCTCCAGATTATTATGTCACGCAAACTCTTCAACATAACGTCGCTTATGAAAATGCATTAACATGCCGAGAACAGTAGAGAAAAAATATGACTGAACTCGCGAGATTATAAAAAGTCCTCGAAGCTAACTCACGCTCACGCAAGATAAAAAGAGGCGCTCTTGAAATTCAAGAAGCATTTAAAGAGAAGTCAGCAATTATGAAATTATGTCTATCAGAACCACATGTGTGAGCAGATGGGTTCCATCAATCACAAAAACAAAAATATTAATAAATAGAAAAACAAGCTATGAAGTGCAAGGCAGTGCAAGTACTGTGGAAAGGAGTTTAAATAATAGAACAAGAGATATGGACATAAACATTTCGAAACTGCAATATTCAAGTCATCCTCATATAAAATAATTCACCTGTGATTTTTAATTTGAGAATTTAACAATCGATTTGATTTCTAAATTTTCATAGGGAGTACCAAATTTTCTTTACATTACCAGGGCAATACAAAATCTTTGTTAAATTTTATGTAGCTATTAAGATATGGAGTCCAGAAAGATACTTCTAAAAATTGACGTCTGTATTGTCTCGAACAATTATTTTATGAAACATTATTTTGTGATGGCATATCATTTTATAATGAACCATAGAATACAATTTCAAAATTTCCCAGTATTAAATGGTGTTTCATTTGATTATTATCGCCATTTATAATTCCTTTACAACCAAATATACCTGCTCGAAATTATCGTAATTACTCACGTTTTGGCATTCATTAGAGCAATATAGAAATTCACTCACAGGATAAAAAAATTAAAGGAGAAATAATTTTTATTTCCGAATTTAATAACTATAGTAGTTCAATTGATAAATAATAAAAAAGTGTTACCTTGGTTTGAAGTTGTATGAAGAATGAATAAATAAAAGACCGTACATGTTACTATTCAGAAATTCCCCTTTATATGTATTACTAGTCATAAAATTTAAATGAATTTTATTTATAAATTTAACAGCATTCCAAATTGAATATCGAATCCATGCCTGTTGAGGTTACTAGTTACTTTTATGTTATTTAATTTAATTGTTTAATTTCCAGCAACAATTCCATTGTTTAAAAATTAAATTTACATTTAAATATTGACAAGACAAATTAATTTTAACAACTACCCATTTGAAGATTTCTCTTAGTCCTTTGGAGCTAGTAGAGAATAATGAATCAAGAGTGAAACTGCAGCTGTGCTGGTAACATTTTAATGAGCTGTTAGTTTAGTCATTCTTTTATGGAACTCCCCAGACGTGGCATCTATGATTCTCCTCTTTTGAATTCATGTATTTTTGGAGTCGTTACCTCGTAAATTCTTTAGCGTTGATAGTTCTCTCAGTTCTTCCATACGTCAGCTTTGTTTGTTTACTTCATTTACTCCAAGCGTTCTTTCGTGGTACGAACAGTTACCCCTTATTAAAAACACAATGACTTTATAATTTGCATTCCCTTCCAGATCATATCACATCGTCCGCGAAAGAAGTGCATCAGAAAAAAAAATTAAGAAAACAACATACGTATAAATATTATATAAGACAAAAATAATAAATCATATGTAGAGTTGATAAAACGAATTAGTTCTTCGTTCAGCAAGATGTCTCAACATGAGGACAATATGCTGGATATAAGGAAGCAATAACCTCTATGGAAACAGATGAGAGATTTTTGCTTCGTTCGAGAAATTGAAACAAATAAAAGACTACTCCGTGCCAACGCTGTATATAAGAATAATGAGAACTTCAATTATATATGGAGTACATATGATATAGAAATAGACTTAAAATTCTTCCACTGTTAACGACACGGAACACCGCCTCCACTGCCCGGACCACTAATACCTCCGTCTCTACGTCAGAAAGTTACGACTGTCGTTAACGTCCGCCTGGATTGGAGACGTTCCTGCTTAAGAGCAAATGAAATGAAGAGTGAAGCGACTGGAGGACATATTCAGAGCGAGAACTCGTCCCGAATAAATAGTGTGGGATTGGATTTGATCCATGAAAATACTTCGAGGTTACAATATCTCTTTGTTAGAATAATGAAGGAAAATGAACAGGTATAGTTAATTGCTAAACCTTGGTGTTTTGTTTGGAATTGGAGTTCCTGCGCGCAGACTATATTAAATAATCAATTCCTCCCAATGCTGATTGGACGCCTACAGATTCCCTTCTGCCTTAGGGATTGTAAACTACGTACACGCCCAGGTAATTATTTCGGACGTTCACCAAACTTGCAACTCAGGACATCCTCGGGACGAATGGGTCATAATATTTTATACTCCGTATTTCTCTCAAATCCATCCAGATTTTCTAAAAAAACTCGACCAAAAATCAAACTCCCTTACCATAATCCACAGAGCAAAAGCAACGTTCCAACCGATTTCAACTTACCAGTTTTCATTTTATTGAACTATTTTATTCTGCTTAGCGAATCTGAAGAAAACCTTAACACATAACGCACTTACATCAACATAGAAATATCTACGCAAGAGCAAATTAATGAATTGTTGGGACACACATTTCAAGTTTATTACAAATACATTTTGAATAATTATTGTTCATACGAGGGTGCTAAATTAAATTAAATGACTAATTTATATCTGAAGTTGAATTTAGGTCCCCGCACAAACACTGTTCAAAAATATCGCGCTGTAGATGGATCATGTGAGACAATGCTACAGAGAAGTGAGACGCAAAGAGAAAACATAATATTTTGTTTTTGTTTCCTCAGATAGCGTCCAGATTTAGATATTCTGGTATCCATAACTCATTTCCAGATATATTTGTACATACATCGTTGTTTCTATTAAGGTGCGTTGTGAGCATCTTCAGATTAATTACAGACGGACACAATGTCAAGCTATAGGATAGTTACACATCTGACCCATTATAAAAAGATATATTCATTTTGTAATGAAGTAGACATCTAATGTAAATGCAAGATAGTAATGAATTTAATATAATTAACAGCAACTGGATACGGACATTCTATTAACAATTAATTGGTGAGCTTCCAACCACAACATACGATATCGAACTCACATAGAGGAGTACTCGATTTCTCTATGATATCCAAGAAAGTTTAACTGATCCAGAAAAGGATTTCATAAAAGAGACGTAGAAAATAAAATTTGGATCACAAGACTATACTAGGGAATACGCCAGTTACTACTGCTAGTGCAAATAACAAATGAAATCATGGCAGTTCTAAAAAGTTTTTATTGCACCCCGCAAACGTCTTAGAAATCATATTAATAATTCCAGTGAAACAAAAATTCATATCATGGGTCTATTTTGGAAAGCTCAGAAAATATTCAGATCGTTTGTTGGTTTGAACATTATGTCGTCACACACATGTGTAAGGAAAATAAATGGATAAGGCAATCTCATGACATTAATTACATTTATCCAGATTCTGAAGCAACAGTCGCATGAATTCTTCGATAAATTTATTAGAGTATAAACTAGAGCTCCCGGAGTGAATGCAGAAATGAAGAGCGAGAGGACGGCCTTGGGGTGCCGGAAGCGCCAATTGCCAGCTGGCGGAGCGAAACCTTGGCGCATTGTGTCCAGGACGCGCGAAAAGGAAGTCCAAGAGGCCGGAGGCGGTGGAGACAATTACCTTGCACTCTTTCTTGCTAGGGCAAGGTGCGTCAGTTCAAACTTACTTCAACTTTATTTTAAACTAAATACTCGGATCGTTCACTGCTCAAACCATTCAAATACTGTTTATTGGGAAGTTTGAAACGGTATTTCATGTCAGACACTACTAGCAAAGAAAACTCCTAGCCATAGTAAACGAGTCAATTGCATCATTGTATTCTCACATGTGAAGAAATTAAACATACTTAAACATACGAGGATCTCTGACGTATTTTGTATCGAGGATATATAACTTTTCATTTTTAGATACATACCAATACGAAACAATACACACGACACGAGCTCTCCCAGTCATTGAAATTTGCTGTGGATTGGCATCATAAAATAGTATATACAGAAAGATCAAAAGACAAATACAAAACGTAAAAAAAGAGACCAATGTTGTTTCCTTGACTCAATTTCCAAATACGCTTGAAGTATATACACATAAAGGAAGGTTACTGTTACCTAACAATTGAGATTTTTCCTTAAGAGACCGCAAATATTACGCGATTTATTTTGAAAATTTGACATTGTTCAATTCAATTCGAAAATAATAAATGAAATACTATGAGCTAATGATATCAGCGAAATGTAACTTCTGCCACATGTTTTCTGGCTTAAGTGCGATGATATCAAGAACCCATTCGGATTACACTTTATAAATGCCATTTTTTTAAATTACCCATAATCAAGTCATAAAGAAGGAAAGGAAATCTAACTAGCATGTACCACCTATGTTTTGAAAAGGCTGTGAAAAATCTTTTATTGAAGAATAGCTACGAGTTTATCGTATATCGTTTTTAGCTAAGAGTTCCCCTGAAAGAGATACGTGTCCCAATTATCTCAATACTAGATGCTCCCATGAGATTGCGTAGAGGTTCACTTCATATTTCACTCCAAAGAATACTTTACGAGTATCACTTTTTATTGGAACCGTATGTATGTAACAGGTTCTTTGGGTGAAGTGAAACTATTATCGTATAATGAAAGGTTTTAAGTACAATGTATTCTTAATCATACGGACACTTATTGATTGATTTTACACTCTAACTGTGTTTTAGTTTTAGAATTTTCGTTACTGAACTTAGCTCTATTTCATATCAAGTAAATAAGTGAATCAATTTTTGTTGAACATTTTAAGTAGCAAAGTAGAAGAAACGTTAAAATATAAGTTGTCTTAAATAGCTAAAGATTCAGAGTATACAATTATTTAGGAGTGGAAATGGTGTGCAGTTGTAGAAGACAAATGGGTGGTGTATTGGCTAACACCCCTGCGATCAATACAGGAGTTCCGGGTTCAATTCCTGGCTCGTCGCCGTTTTTAGCTGGTCGGAAGTTATCACTTATCTTCTCCATGTGTAGATACTAGGAATAAATATTTGCATACAATTATTATAAATCTTAGCATATAATCAAATGATACTCACCAAAATAAAGTGGAGATTCCCTGCTAGCGACGTTGTCGTCGATGTAGGGGATGCCAAGCGTGTACACTGCAGTCTGACCCATACCCACACCTAGCAAACTAATGAAGAAGATGGCAAGCACTATGGTGGTGTGTTTCGCGTGGAGCCGCCGATCGTCAGACCACGCTTCGCATGTCGTGTTGAGCAACGGCGAGTCTTCAGCTCGACACACGTTCCCCACTACGTCGGAGGTATTCCCCGTGTGATACGAATTCCCAACAGACGCAACCCCCATGTACAGCAAATCGTTCGCCTCGATAAGCTTCTGTCCGAACACAAAGTGCGGCACGGCGCACGTGAACGATGACACCGAGAACAACACCATACCCCAGGCGATCCACTTGGGTCGATGACCCTGGCCGCCGTAGTATGTGAGTAACAACGACGAGCCGATCTGTCCGATCTCTGTGGCACTCATGATGATCCCAGTCGTCTTGGATTGAATTTGGAACAACTTCTCAATGGTTGTAATCACACTCACAAAGTACGTGTAGTACATGCCTTGCAATACCCACGCGATACAAAACGTCACTAAGAAAGCCTGTTTGGACGCGAAGATCTGCAACCATCCTGGGGAGAAAGGACCCAATCCGCACTTGGCATCTTCGTCGTCTTCGTCCAATGTGTCCCCGGCCTCGTCGAGGGGTGAACCATCGGGTCCATCGCCTCCACCTCCCGGGGGCGGACGCGCCAGCGCCAGGGCGTCAGGCACGCACAACCGGGGATGGCCGTTTGCTTTGAGGAGTGCACTGCCGTTGTGGATGGGTGCGCGCCCGTTGTTGTTACCCGCGGAGTGCTCCTCTGGGCCTTCATCGTCCGCCTCCGCCGCCCCGCTCTCCCAATCCAAGGCGCCGTTCGTGCCCAGTAGGCGGTCATCGGCGTCGGAACCTGTGCCAGGCGTCGTGGCCGCTGCTGGAGTCGCTCCGACGCCCGTCCCCGCCGCAGCGTTGATACTGCCCTTCACGCCCACCGCTGGCAAAAGCGTCGTACAGCCGCCGGCCGCCGCGAGGGCGTCGTCAGGAGACAACGTGGCGTCGTCGGGAGCGCGACTGTATGACGACTTACTGCGCCACTTCCCCATGGCGCGACGCAGCACGCTGCGCCTGAAACACAATGCAGGGAACAGTGCAGAATTCAAAAGACCAATAGAAAGACAAGGATACATTAACTGATTTATCAATTTAATAAATATTGGCAATAACAAAAGAAAAAAAACAATACATCCTCGAAGAACAATAACAATTTTAAATTACACACACATTATATATAATTTTTCAGAAAACGTAACGGAAAATCAAACACTGTTGGAACACTAACTAGACCATTATTGTAAATAAAAGACTCTCTAGTAACATTTTTTCATGTTGTCTTCTTCCGTTTTCCCGTTTTAAAGTTACTGGACAAACAGAGTCATTTATCCATACCTTCAGATATTTTTTATATGACTATCCAATTACACGGAATACTTTTCGAAGCATAATTGAAAGACTTGAAACGCTAATAAGGAAAACTCTTTACCATAAAAGGAAATATTTCTTCCCGGTAGTATCTGCACTTGCGGTAAAAAATGAACTAAAATCCTAAGATGTCACATACAACCACATTACACATTTTCCGAAAATGAATTTTTTCCTGAGATGAAAATTAAACAACTCGAAGTTAAAGGAATAATAGACATACCGAACTGGAGTACAACGGAACACGTATAAAAAACTCCTCACTTTCACGTAGCTCTCGTGTCCAAAGAAGTAATCATCTCACTTTGTGTTCCGTTTTCTCACAGAAAATGAATAATATTTCACCGGGACGTCTGTTTCCCTCCAAACAGAACTCACTGTCGACCTAATTCGTAGAAACAATTACATTCTCTTTCTTAATTAAACGAAAGACTTCCTTCGACTGAGGAAACCAAAACAAATATTTATCGTTGATCTTTACCTTGTTTACAGTCGAACGGAAATTATCACTACGAGAACGAATCAGGTTGACCTATGAACGTTACTTCAATGGAAATGATAGAATAAAATACATGCACCCCATTATAAACTAATTCAAACGTCATCTTGTCGGAACTCCAACACCACATAGGGGAGCAAAAGACGGGGAATTTAAAAGCAACACAAATTTCTTCGTTGTGAAACACCATGACAGTCACTCGAACATCGATTCTAACCTTGAGGAATTCCAACGACCTCTCAAGAGAAAACAGATGGCATTTCTTAAGCACGCGCTGTTCAAGAACAGTTCGGGTACCAAATGCCTCCAAAAGAAACTCGTGTGAGAAGTACGTACATGAAGTCAATAGTTCAATAACTGATATGACAAAAAATGAAGAAAAAACCATTTAAATGTATAAGGACAATTTTTAGAAATTGGTTACTAATGAACCTTGCGATAATATGATATGCTGAGCGTAAAAAGGGCTTATTCTCTCAAATACGCGGAGTGAGAGAATAATTTATCAGAATTCATATTAGCGCCAATTAATAAAGTTTTTCTCGAATACGTCAAAGGAAAACCGTTGTCAAGCGAGTATTATTATTATTATTATTGTTATTTATTTTTATTTATTTGGCACTACAGCCCTTTGAGAGCCTTGGCCGTCGCGGAGGGTAGAGCTCCGCGATTTCTTGATCCCGGCACTAGAAGGAGGAGATGTGATCAGCATCTCGCTCCAGCCGGTTTTTGGGTCCCAGGATAGATCCTGGTAGTCATTTGATAGCAGGCTGAGTAGGCCTGGGAGCCAGTCTGGATGTTGAGGTGTAATGAAAATCACCACCTCACCGGGGTTTGAACCCCAGCCATCCAGTTAGCAGCTCAGTGCTCTACCCGTATAATAGGACAAATTAATGAAGGACAGGAAGAAAAAGAAACTTCGAAGAGATTAACTTTTTGACGAATAACGCAATAATCCAGTTTTAAACAATGGTTCCTCATCTATATGATGATGTAATATATGGAGCATGTTTTACATGAGACTTTCCTGTATTTTGTAGTATACACTTAAAACTAGACATGGGAATTATATGACGTACATGTGGAAAAAAGTAAGAGACGAATAGGAGTTTGTGCAATAGAGTAGAAAAAGAAAAGACGGATATGATCCTGAACGACTATGAGTTTTACGTGATCTTATAAGATTACTTAAAGACTATTTATTTTTGTACACTATATACTCTGTACCTAACATAGTCATTCGAGGGACATTTTAATGATTCTCAGAAGAATCTTTTCTCAAAATCAAGTAAAATAAGGAATAAAAGGCACTATTTGTTCGCATGATGGCAGTCCTAGGACATCAAGCTATTTCGAACGTTTTGTCAAGCCATCAGTCTCTGTCGTTCGCTTGTTACACAACTTTGTTATTTATCTCCATCCAGTTCCAGATTGACCTCCATTGTTATTTCGCCTACCCCAATAGAGGACCTGCTCCTGTTCACAATCTTCCCCAACTCTCGACTCTGAAATCGCCGCCGTAGCAGCTTCCTTTCAATGCGAAATTAAACTTCTCCATTCGCGAATCACAATAGCAACCCCATTCGCCTAAGATCTGCAAGTAATGATGAGGTTTTTCTGGGACGCCGGCGCAGCGGCAGAAGGATGAAGGTCACCCCGCAAGAAGACGGCAGTGAGAGGACGTGAGAGTCGTCGATGGCAAAGCACCATGGGGAGTCCATGCAGCGCCTCTTGCCTACTCGAGGAAGAGTACAGAAATAAGAGCAGCAGTCGTTAGAACCCGGGCGGATGCGACGGGCAAAACATTCGCCGCCAATTATTGCGTGGAAGAATTCCCTGAAGCATGAAGTTTCAATAAACGCCGATTCGATATCCTCCGAGATCAGCCACACGACGTCGACGCTCGAGGAACAAAGGACGAGATCCATTGGTCGTTGACAAAATGTCGAATTTGAAGATGTATGGAGAGAGTTCGTATGGATCAACGGTTGACTTCTCAAATACTCCAAGAAATAAAGAAAAACTCACTGTTTACACCAACACCTGTTTCATGAGTCAAGCAAAACACCGAAAATAATTTTAACACGTAGTACGCTGACAAAATCAAATAATGAAAAATAAATAATTATTTTCACGTAATAATTTATCCTTATGGTAGAATCATTCTCCAGTGGAACGAATCTGATGACGTTCCCAAAATCAATTGGAATCGGTCTTTCAATTCTATCTTTTCAAACGTATATTTCTTTTAGTTTTGAAACGCAATGAGAAATTCTCAAATAGTATAACCACCTAGTATAGTGTGTCAGAATGTAGCAAGGTATAGGGAAGGCTGCATTACATCCGTAATAATATTGCATTCTAGCCCTTACTTCGTAACAGGATCTCATCCATTATTGTATTCCTTAAACACCCCAATTATCAACTTACAACGATGCAGAGAACTTAAATGAATTACACAATTCAATATCCACGTTCAATTAAAATACGGTGATACCGAGCATCTCAAATGAAAGCGACTTCAAGATAACCTTGCATAAGGAGTTAACGTCATCGACCAAGATTCAGTCATTACTACAAACTAACAAGTTTCCCATTAAGAAGTATCTGGCAGAGACTTTGCTTAGCAAATTAATTTCGCATTCCACTCACGCATTCCGTGGCGTATCTCCCAAAGCGGAGAGACTTGGCATCTCAGCCTGAACTCGCGCACCAGCGTCTCCAGCCGCCCCCGCTGCTCCCGCGAGACGGCGCCTTAGCCCCCGCCGCCAGGTGAGCGTCCGCACTGAGGAGGCAGGATTCGTCTCGCCAATCAAAGCGATCTCGTCGCCGTAGCAACGACGCGACATGCAGAAAAGCGGCGCGGCGCTGGAGGTGGAGGTATGGCAAGCGCCGCCGCCGCCGCCGCAGCCGCCGCAGCCATAGCAGCGGCAACAGCAGCCGGGAACCGGGAGGAAGAGGAAGGGGGCGATGGTTTCTTGCGCCGTCGGCCTTGGGCGTCGCGACGTCGCACGTCGGTGGGGCCGGGCCGCCTGTACGCTCGCTTGTTCGCCCATTCGCTTCGACGCTCGCCTCGGGCGCCGGTGCGGGTCACGAGCACAGCTCCACCGCCGCCTCAGCAAGTCGTTCCTAGAGGGAAACGCCCCGTTCGCTCACGGAGCCTAGCCCTCGTCCACAACAGTTGCGATATCATCCACAATGCGGTGTCCAATTTTCGGGAACACAGTGCATGTTACGAGGAATCATTATTTACTATTCGTTATTATTATTATTATTAAATACCTACATAATTAAGAATAGGACAAATTTTAAAATAATTAACACAATAACACGTGAGACAGTTTTGCACTCTCAATTCGAAACTTAAAACTAGAGTCAACTTTACTAGTAGAGCTAAAAATTTCCTTAGACCTACGTTTTCCCACTACATTCATAGTTCCTATGTTTATCCTTTGTTTATTTAATCTAGTTCTTTAATGCATTCCTGTCATCAGCACATATGCGTTTCACAACAGTTTTAAATTTCATGAAAAAAACAATTCACAACATTTTCAGAAATGTTAGTTCTGATCACGGAGGCTCAAAAATACCATTAGATTTCAGCCAGGGCACACTTTCGGTGGATTTTTTTTATCGAAAGTTCGTGCAGTCTCCTCAGTCCATAAAGGGTCAATGATGGTGCAACACAATAAACAACTGTTCACGGTCCATACCCGATTGTCCCTTCCCCAACATCACCCTTCCTCGTCACGATACTCGCGTGTACATTGAGTGAATACGAAGCAGAACATTACATTTTCGGATCGCATTCCCCACATAATATGGAAACGAATGTTGCAATTGTAAAGAAAAATAATAATCTCACTAACAGACCGTGAGTATGGGTTATCTCGATCCCGAAAAGTAGACTCACGTGTATACGTCAAGGAAAATCGTCTTAGAGACGGGTTCCTCACATCCGGAGTTCATAAACTCGACGCTTCCTGGTGGTCATAAAGTCGTGCGAAGGATTAAAAATTTTGGGTACCATCTAACTCGACACTTACTAATGGCTTGCCGCCCGTCGCGCTCCCTCCTGCCAACCGACCGACCTGCCGTTAATGGATTTCATGAGTCACTTACTGGAGAGTTATTTAAAGTGCTATTAATGAAATATTTTTATTTTTATTCCCATTATCTTAAATTTTTTTCAATTCTACACATAATTCCAATAAAAATGAACCCAAACACGACGTATTTACGACATTACTGAGTTTTAAGCTTCTGTTAACATAGTATATAAAAAGTATTGTAATCGTGAAAAATATTCGGTCGCGAAATGTTGACGAATATATCGGTTTCGGGAACCCCTGATTCCGAGAACAATGTGCGTAGAATTCCAATTATAATTTTCTTGATGCTTTCATGAAACATATGATTTGAAGGGAAACAATTATATTGTTTATCGTACTAGAGTAAATGCGTTGGTTCTAGATAGTACACCTACGTTCGGCACTTCGGGTTTTAGAACCAAACACTTTGGCTTTGGAGAACTTTTTGGCTCCGGTTTTATTTCTGACACAATATTTTTTTCCTTCTAAATCATGAAATGTGCTTTTTATGCAGGTTATGATACGAATGAAACAATAAGACAGATCTTGGTAACAGTAGGATTGGTTATTCGTCTGAATGTCAGAAATAAAAGGGATAGCCGGTAAGAAATCTTAGATTTAACTTCGATTTTTCGTCAAAATATTTTTTTCAACCATGAAAGTTGTTATTTTATCTTCATAATTAGGGTGTTTTTTCATGAATTGCTTTTTTATTGTTGAATTTCTGTTGTTAGTAATGTATGTGTGGGTGTTGACTACTAGAGCGCCATTGCTCATATGTTTTCGGTGGTCCTAGTAAGTTTTATGTTGTATTGTTGTCAGTTTTTTTGTATAAAATATATCAGATTCTTCTCTAATGTTATAAAGAATTCATTCATGTTCAAATAAAATTTATTCTTTTTAGCAGCACCTCGATAATTTTTTATTTAAAAAAATTTTATTTAAAAAATTACCAGGAAAAACAGAAAGGAGAGGAAAGACTGCAGATTTAGAGTTCAACAATAAACTCAAACAAAAATAAATTACTAAGATTTTCTAAAATGCTCTTTCTTCAGTTTTCCGCTTATAACTTGAAAACATTTTTAGAACGATACACCATTGTACCTAAATAATGTAATATTAAATTTCCAACAAATTATATTCTGTGTCATTTTGTCGTCAGACGAACGGATAAAGCTTAAGTGCGCGATTGTACGATGGATCAAAGAACTTATTTTTCCCGTCTTTTGTTTATACCTTGAGAACTATTTACTTTTAGAGAAAACGTCCTCATACGAAAATGAAATTTATTGAACGTCCAACAAAATGTGTTTTTCAGAGTTTTTTTTCTGAAGATCTGTTTATCCGCTTGTGCGCGTTGAACTTAATACACATCTGTGTAGTAGAGTCAACGTGTACTTTTTTCCTTGCATGGTGCCTATGGTCCAAATACGGTTCGAGTTTTGGTCTTTAACTCTTGTAAATTCACAGAACGGAAAAAAATGACTTAACCCATTGCTTCAAAGTTAAATCCATGCTAACTGAGAAATGTTGACATTTTACTGGGTTTTTTTAAATTCTGGTACTTCGGTCGAAGTCGAAAATTTCGTTTCATCATCAGGGCTTGATAATATACAACATATCAAAAAATCAGAACTACCCTATTTGATGCAATTAAATAATACGTATCGACTCTTCGACATAAATATGCACAAAACTTCCACGCACAGAAGACGATAAACAGATTATCAGAAAAAATCCAGGATAACGCGTTTGTAGGACGGTCATTTTCGTATGAAGACATTTTCTCTAAACGTTTGTGGTTCTCAAGTTATAATTCAATTAAATCCATTGTAGAATTTTTGTCAATTTAATCACGCTTTGTAGCATTTTCCATTCGTCTGGTGACAAAACGGTATAGAATGTAATTTGTTAGAAATTTAATGTACATTTTTTCTGTTCAAGAATATTTTGTTCTAAAAATGCGTTGTTTTAAAGTAATAGACGAAAAACTAAAATAAGATTGAAAGGGAGAAACAATTTTTTTTCTTGACATGCTTCTTTTCGTCACCTAATTACTGGGCTAATAGTCAAATGAGCATTTGATGCCAATAAGGTCGTGTTAGGTATCATTGTCAGCGTAGATTTCAATTATTCTACAACAACAACAATTTTTAAGGATAAAATATTTTTTTTGCGGTAAAGCGAACTCGTTTACTGAAAAAGCTACCCAGCGGTACCATTGACTGGGGATTCACGGGACAGGTACAGGTAGACCGGCGTAGGTCTAATCTTGAAGAAGTATCGAATTTAATGGTGATGTTATCCTTCTGAGGATCTGTTGCGTTTAAGTACGCCCCTCTCATTGTCGTCTTCACTGGATTGCTATACGAAGAAACTGCGGAATGCTGCGTGTACGGTACACCGAGGCTCAGCCAGACGTAGCAACACCATTCTCAGCAGGTCGCACCCTTTCACTCTCGAACGACGCACCTGCCTCAAGCTGGAGAACCGGAATCGTGACTCATATAGAGCGCGCGCAGGGAGGGCACGAAACGCTGACGGCAAGTTAACCTGTCACCACGAAGGAGACGGAAAACAGACACACGGGATGGAGAGATTTAAATACTATCCCTCAGTCAAAGCAAAGATGAGGCAGACGTATCGGCCCCATTGCGACCAAAGGTTAAATATCACGAAGACGAAGCCCGCTGTCCGTACACTGCGTGTACATGCAGCTGGCGTCATCTCAGTGATCTCTAACTTTTGGCCGCAAACGGGCTGACTCGCCTGCCTCAACGTAGCTTTGCCTGAGGTATAATAGATATGCAATATCACGTGTGTAGAGTTTTGGCACATACCACAATAAATATTATTAACGGGGTTATATTAAGTGGAATAATAATATTATTAACGTTACCTTCAATTTACAACGTAATGTAATCCGTATTTTTTATAAAATGACTTCCTTCGTTCTCTCTGGCAAAAACGGTACTGATGCTTTAGCAGTTAATACAATACAATATAAATAATATAATATATTATATTATAATAAATATAATATAATAAATATAACATAATATAATAAATATAATATAAATATAATTAAGAGTACAATTTCGAGGTAGCGAAGAAATATCACTTTGTATTTCAACTACAGCAAAATGACGTTCATATCACAAACTTCAAAACACTGGAGTTCATAATGTTTTAAGTGGGCACAAAATCTTCTCTATATTTTTGATCAAGTCATCTTATCAATTTTGACAAATGTGAATAACTATGCCGCAACCGCAAATCCGAAAGTCACCCGTGAGAAGCATAGCTATACCAAAGCAAGTAACGTCAACGTTACTCCCTGATTCGCAAGGAACATGTTGCAAACGCGTAAACTCGTGTCTGGAGCGAATACAATTACCATTACATTAACCGCAGGATCTTTTTCGTCCGAGTCAAGATCAAGAGTAAAGAAAAAAAGATGCAAAAATATCCTCTGGAGATTGGTCTCCTCGCTCAGACAGGTATGGAGGGCCGTGGCTCACGGCAATACCTTCGCAAAATCTTGGCACAAAGAGCAATAACCCAACAGAATCACGTGCGTTCGATTACTCCTCTGGCACGTTCAATGCAGCCATTGTCTGCAGAGGAGGGCTTAGTGCAACGAACTAACTACGAAACTGAAGACAAGGGGACTGTCTACGTTGGCAAAATAGAAAAAAGAACAGAGAAACATCTTTATGCATCGAAACTGGAGGAGTATATTCGAAAAATAAGTATTAATATGAATATTTATTTTATATCGAAATCAACAATTTTGTCTTGAGCTACCCTCCTTAATTTGATGAAAGTTGAATGCAAAGAGTAATATTGACCGTATTAGCTACCCCAGGATGGTCAAGCGAACAACAAAATAGAATTATATTGAAACACACGGAGCCTTTCCAAATTGAATAGTCTCAAACACCAATTTGATGCAAGACATAATCGAGAAACTAAAATTGAATACAATTAGAATAATTGATATTGATTTGATACTAAAATATTTTCTAGAGTGGTTTATAATACGGTTATTATGTATTACATATCGTTTTTATAGCCAAGATTACAGCAAGTTTTTCTTCAGCTATGGCATAAAAAGAAGATAAAGACAATGCAATATATCGATCTATTCCACAGTTATAGTATATTTATTTAAGAACAATGTCACGATAACGTCCCGAAACAGTGTCGAATATTTAATAATAATTATTCCACTTTCTATCCTGAATCGCGTCAAGAAAGGCATTTTCAAAGACTTGTAGTAAACCAGTCATGAGATGCTTTTAAAAAAGGATCAAATTTACATGTTACAAAATTGATTGAGTACACAAAGAAAGATATAACAAAAATAGTTGAAGGAAACTCTAATATTTTATGAAAATAAATGTTTCTTTCAGCTCAGGATGAGTTCAAAATTTTTGTGTGAGTCGATGTATGAATATACTTTAGGAAAAGATCGAAGGTATTGTTTGCTATTTCAACATAAGAGTCAATACCACTATCCCACAACTTTTTCGCTCTACGAAACAAAACAGGATTATGTATTACAAAAAGAAAAAAAACTGAAGGGAACGGAAATTCGCGGCGTCCTCCAAGCTATCGAAAAGCATTTTAATAGGGATCTCGCCTCCAGGGGATCCCGTTCACAACCCGACGGCAATTACTGCACAAAATGGAGAGTTAAAACGATTGAACGGGTTTTTGTACTGAGGGAACACTTGAAGACACGACTGTAGTCAGAGAGAACGAGATTCAATATGAGCATTACAAAGAAATGAAGAAATCGGAAAAAGAAAAGAGTATAACAAGNATATATATATATATATATATATATATATATATATATATATATATATATATATATATATATATATAATTATTCATAAGAGATAATACAGATTAGTCAACTAATTCACAACAGAAATAATAGTACTCTCCAAAAAAAATTCGCCCAATTTAATCAGTCAGAAAAAAGAAGTTGCTGGGGTATTTGCACAACAATTATCACAATATTCTAGTTAGCATCAATTCGTTTTCGGTTATATAAAACTTACAATTATCTATTCTTAGAAACACTCACATTAAAAATTTGTACACTAACAGAGAATATTATCAGGAAACTTAATCTTTTTTCTGAATTCAACTTGTATATATCTAGCTGGTCAAAAAAAACGAAAGAACATAAAGAATTTATATCCTCACTGGTTTCAGTGTAAAATATGCAGTTCCTTTTACTTTGACCAGCAGATAACACTATTATCGGATATTTAAACGACTGGATACTTCAACTGATCGTTCCATAATCAAGAGAAAACTTCTCCACAAAATTTAAATGTCGGTTAGTCTGTGTGAATAGTTAAAGTCGTGTACAACCCATTGATGATCTAACACAAATTCAAAAGAATCAGATTCACAGTAAGAAAGATTTATAAAAATCACTTTCTAACGATATGTTAATGTTGTAAAAATAAAAGTTAACTCATGTTTGATCAAACGTCATGAGAGATCTAACATGTCTAAGGGAAATAACGAATCATATAAATTTTAATTAAAGAAAAAAGTTAAACGCTTTTCTTTATGTAAACCAACAATCTTCTCCAAATTCAAAACTGAGATCTCAGAGACACCCGTTCAATCAAACTATAGTATTGGAATATATTCCTTCACCTCTTTGAATAATTTAACTACTGAAACATCAAACATCAATTATCGGTAGCTTTCAGGAAAACTTACATCTCGTCTGTATGTTTAATACAAAACTCAAAAATAACTCTTAAGTCTTAAAATTAAAATATCCTTATATTACAAGCATGATAAGAATATAAGTACTTATGCTCAGAAAATATTTCACAAAAGAAACACACCGACTGTTGAGAATTGACAATGGGAAGATCCTTATTGAAACTGAAAACATATATTAATTTAAAATATAGGAATAAATAGTAAAATCCTTGCGAGTTCAGAAAACAATATCGACAGTACAAATATTATATATATATNTATATATATATATATATATATATATATATATATATATATATATATATATATATAACAAAATAAACGTTAAAATACTTCAGAAATATCTGAGCAAAATTCAAGTCTAATATGCTTTCCTTGCGTTTACTTTTTCCGTTTACCTAGTTCAGGCGACGGCTTGCATTTTATAGCAAAAAGAGGTACTTGCTTTTTATAAAAATCGAAGCTTTTGAAATGCTTATTTGAACTTCGTAATAGATCTATCCGCCCGAAAATGTCGTAGTAGGAGACTAAATTGACTCGAGAGTGTGAACACTAATGAATCAGTCCATGTTAACGGTAGATACAATTCAATGGGGAATCAGTGGTTAACAGTTCTCGAGTTTAATGGCTGCCATGGTACTATGCATAACACCCACACCCATTGGCACTTTGCCAAGAGGACAACCGTGCAAGAGGCTCGTGCAGCCCAACGCGATCATTTTGAGAAGGCGCAACACATGCGGAAATATACGCGACGAGAAGACAAGCTGGTCTCCTAGAAAGCTGACTCACGCAACAGCGCTTCGGAGACCAGCGCTGGCAACGATCGGCCATTTCGAAATTCTTCTTTGACTGAACATACGAACACGTGCGTTCTACACAACATACTGCATCATCCCTTCGTTGTAATAGACTATCAGCGAAAAGATCTGAAAACTTAATCTCATCAAGTTCTTTTTTTTTTTTTGATTACACAGATGAAAATGTAATTTAAGAAAACAGGACGAATAATATGGACAGGATAATTAGTTTTCGTCGGTCTAAACTCACATCCCATTTTATGCAATTATATCAGTTTCAGAGTGTTAACTACAAGGTGCTGAGTTTCAATAAACTTTGTAATAAAAACATAGGTTAAGATACGAAGATTATTGAATGAATATTACGATTTCCATAAAAACAAATTTATTTGGTAACAAATAACTCACTTCACGATGGATGGCAGTTTCTTCAATTTTGCTAGATGAAACAAGCGGAAAAATATTTTTGTTGGAAAAGGAAGTGAGAAAATGGCATGAATGTATATCAGAATCACCATCCAGGCAAAAGAGTATGTTGATATTAGGAATGATAAATATTTTTACTTAACATGTTACACACGTGAATTGAAATATATTTCAATATTGGCTGTCGCACTTCAATTTTATTAATTGTCCCGACACAAACTTTCGAAGAACAAATACTTTCCATGTGCATACAATAAGTAATGAATATTTCACAAGTCCACATTCAACCCAGAAAGCTTCACAGAATGAAACATTTCACTGAATCACAGTTACAGTCGCATTATATTATTCCATTCCTGGATAAAGGTTTGTTATACAACAAACAATATCGCAAATAATATCACATATTATATAAGTAATGTATTTGAATACAAATAATGAGAAAGGGAACAAGCTAATATGGAAAGTGAAACAGTAGTTCAACTTCTACGATAGTCCGGGGTAATGAAGATTGAAACATTTCATTCCGTAAACATGTCATTTCAGAAAGGTTGTTAGAAATTTCTCAGAAATCAATATCTGTAATTTCCAGTTGCACAACATCACCTTTGCAACGTGAGTTCACAAGAGACAAGTGCACATGCACCGAGAAACTTCACGAATTCAATCCACTGTTATTGACAGAAAAATTATATTTCAAGCGCAGTCGGAAAACAACATAGTACAGATTATTCAAGTATCATTCATATCACTTTTGGACAAAAGTTTTTTATTAAGGTAGTAAGAACGTTCCATCCACTAGTAAATCACTTAAACACTATGCCACTTTCTAAGTGTTATTTATGGGATTCAAATTAATATAACTCTATAACATTCACTTATGATTAACTGAGCATTAAAAACTGCGACTCATTAATTTAACTATATTAAATTAAAACGATGTAAATGAAAAATGGTCTTGCAAGAGTACTGAAATTCTGTAAAATTCTGTCTATTGGTTCAGCGCGTTTTCAAAGTTCAGCGCGTTTCCATTGAGTAACGTTTTCACTTGCCCCGTAAGAGTAAGAATGTTTTAGTACTCTATTCCATATTAAATTCGTAATTTGCAGAGATAGATACGGTTTTTTTCTGTTTGTACAAGAAATTGTTTCATGTCGTTAAAAAATAACCCTTTCTGGATCTAGGGGCCCTTAAATTTAAATGCTGTTTAATTTTAAAAAATAGTCCGATAAAGAACAAAATGTCATTTCATAGATTGTGAACTTTTCAGCGGATTTAAGATTGCTTTTTTTTTCATTAAAAAAATGAGCCATTCTAATAGTCGTCAGGTTGTTCACAATACCTTAAATTTGCCTGTATAATATTCGTTACCACCAAACCGAAGACGCAAATCAGCTTTCATTCTTTTGAAATGAGATCGAAGAGTTAATATGCGATCGTTATATTTTAAACATTACATGAAAGATCTGATGTAACATTTCTTATGAAATTTATGCAACATTTCTTTAGTATTTTTTGTAACATTTCTTTTTGTGTATTTTTATGTATCTTTCCTTATGTACTTCTTCAATTTGTGTAATTTAGTGTTATTTAATTTTTAAGATTTTGAAATATGTGTTCGGTACTACGCCGTCATCCTAATTGAAGTTTTTCTGGGTTTCCTTCGATTGCTTAAGGTAAATACCGGGATGATCCCTTTATTATTACCCCAGAGTAAAGTAGACTTTATCCTCCAATTTTAGTTATAGTTATTCATGTATGTAAGATGATGTATGAATGTTTTTTTTCTGTTATATCATTGTATATGTATGTTGTATGTATGCAAATAGTGGTCAGGCGGAAGAGCAGGCCTGATGGCCTGAGCCTCGCCACGGAATAAAGCTATTATTATTATTATTATTATTATTATTATTATTATTATTATTATTATTATTATTATTATTATTATTATTATTTTATTCCGTTTAGGATCTCAGCTTTTTTCTGCTGGTCGTAGTGAGGTATGGGTTACACCAAGCACACTCACTCTGGATTATTATTATTATTAACGTTGAGTTGAGAAAAATCAAAAAACTTGTCAAAAATGTTACTGTCAGTTTATTCTCCGGCATAAAAATAAACTGAAAGCAAGATTTAAGTCATAACTCGATTTTTTTCAAAGAACAACACTTCTATGACGAGTATATCGAAACTACACAAAAAGCGCATTCGTGCATTTGGCGTGGTGGTAAGGAATAGTAAGAATTATAAAAATTATGGAGGCGCCTGTATTAAATAATTCTCCGAGCAAAGCATGGAACGGCGGCGGCAGGGGCGTCGCGGTCGAGGAGCGTGGGGCGGTCATGCGTGCTCGCAGCGGGCGAGTGAGCGCTCGGGGGAAGCGTTTATGACTGACTTGCTCTCTAATGAGGGGCAATAGCGGAGGCGCCATATAACCGCAATGGAGGCCGGGAGCAGGCGACATGAGCAAACGGTAGAGGGAGAGACAGGGAGACGAAATTACACGAATTATGCAACATACAAAATGAAATTATCTAAAACTGGTGATGAATGTCATCATAAGGACGAATAAGAAACTTAATTAAAAGTTTGATTCCATAGTTTCATTATGGGTTCATGAAGATACCGGGCAGTCAATAAAGAAAACAAAATTTGCACTTAAACGCGAAATAAAATTTAAATTTGTAAAAATTTGTCAGATCAGTAACAAAGTGTCGTACTAGTGACATCATATCAAAGGAAAACCAAATCATAACTACGAAAACTCTGAATCCATGTGAAGCCAAGCCGCGTCGAAATTCTTTACGACATTATGAACGTTTATACTTATTTAGGAAGACTATTTCATTTTCCTGGATTATATGGCAGATACAACTTTCCCTCATTTGCTAGTCGCATCGAAGTTTCACTCTGTTTCATATTTAGCTTTACTGTGTAAACAGGGCATCAAAACAGCTTTGAATACTGTATGACAATACACAATGGTGTATCACGTAACTCACGAAAATTCCTAGGAACATTGTCCGGATACGCAGAAAAGGAACGCAAATATTCCGGGAAGTTTGCTTATTAATGTGATGCTGAGACAGTTGTAACAACACTATATCGATAAGCATACTTGACTTGCTAAAGCAATCCATGAATTACGAAGGACTCATGTAAGCGTGATCATAAAATGTGATACAGTAAATAATATGCGTATTACTTAATAATAATATTTCAGATATACTATAAGGAGAGTTTTGTAACTGGGATTATCTCGATGTTTTCAAACAGACTATTTGGATTATTTTGTAAAGCTTATACGGGTCCACGAAATCCCTCGCAATCAATCCCTCCATTGGTCAAGTGAGTTTTCACGGCGCAAGGAAAATCAACGATTACCTTGACACGAAATCTGACAATTATTTTTAGTAGATGCATCTTGATTCCATGATGATTTCGTAATCCAGTTCCCTACTTCCGCACTGTTGCTGAAGACTTAACTTAATGAAGACTTACAGAAATGAACATTTGAAATGAGTGGACTATGGATCATGTCTTAACAAACAAATAAAAACACATAAGGAGACACATGTTGAGATATTTAAGTTAGATATCACACATATTAGCGATATGTTAAATGTGTAGAATAACATTATTGAAATTGTTATATTTAATTATTTTACAATAATTTCCCACATGATTGAATATAAAATGTGTTTAGAATTGTCGAATGTTTATTTCAGTTGCTTTATCTCGTATACAATATTTGTAAGATAAAATTCAACAAGAAATTAGTACCCAAGTTTTCTACGAAAATCGTATGCGTACCACTTATTAGGTAAAGGATTCATTTATGTTTCATTCACAAAATAAAAAATGTACAGTTTGGTTGATCTGTTATCAGTTTTTGGTAGTAGTACAACTACGATGAATATGAAAACATAAAAACGCTGATTCACAAACCGTTCAAGAAAATTCAATCTTTGATTCCATGCCAACTCATTAAGCAAGTTGTAAATTAGTATTGATATTTCTAAATTGATTTCTACCTCCCTTTATTTTATGTGTACTGGAACAGAAAAAGTCCATTATATATTTATTTTTATGTGTACTGGAACAGAAAAAGTCCAATATATATTTTTCACTCAAGCGTGTCCAGACGCATATTTTGTATTGAGACGAGTGTTTGTGTTTCTTCCATCTATATTTTGAGAAGGAAAGACGAAAAAAAAGACAGATCGTTTGGAGAGAGAAAACAAGAACAATAATTTGAAGATTACACTCCCGAGTCAAAAAGTGATTTAAAAGAATAGATGTAAGATGCGATTACATGCAAATCATCTTCGTCTGATAATAGATTTGCGAATGAGTGGCCCAAGATAATCTATATAGCTTACAAAATCAATATTCCAGAATCATTGACAGTAGATTTAATATAAAGCACTTGCCATAACACGTGTGGTTTTCTAAATGCACATGCAGAGGACAAAGTTAAATAGCGCTTTTAAATAAAATTATAAATTCAATTCAACAATTTATAGTTCTGTACAATTCGTTCTATAGAATTCTGTTCTACAAATCGTTTTTTATAATTCCCTCCCCAAAGACATAAAAGGTAGTATTGAATAGAATCTCTTGAAAGCCGCGGTTAAAAGCTACTTGCTGCACGAGTGATTCTACAATGTAAAATAATTTTAGATTTTAATAAAAGTTAAATTCGTCTAGTATAGTACTTTCATTGCTATAGTACTTTCAAAATAACATTTCAAAACTGTGCTCCTTCATGCTTGTTTGGGTCTTATTATTCGCTAAGTTTAGTTTTATATGTACTCAAACTTGGCAGTGTGGTGTATATTAATTCTGTAGCCCCATCCTGGCCCGGGTTTTTCTCCGGTTTTCCTTCCAGTAGAGGCAGATTTTTTGTACAGGTTCTCTAGACTCTTGTCAAGAGGGTGTCTATTGAAATATTCTATCTTGAATTTACTGTAATTTATTTAATACACTTATTGTATTCCACTTACGATTTATTGAATACAAATTTATTGGTATTCTTTTAATCTTATAACACGTGCCGAACTACTATTATTCTTATCTTTGAAGTGATATGAAATGTTAAATTCCCCTCTGCCTTAGGACTCTCGGTCGGAATTGATGGGATGGTCCCTTCCTCGCTTCCGAAGAGTAAATTAGTTCATTGTCCTTCGCGTGATTATACGCCGTTTGAAACTGCTTTTTGACGGTAAATTGTTTATTATTGTAATTATTCCAGTAAACAAATAAAATTTTACATATAAAAAAATTACAATAAAAATATTGATAATCAATCTATACAATTAATCCGCATCTTAGAACATTTATCATAACCTCACGTAAGGGAACTCATTAGTCTCTCCCGAGCAGGAGGAGTCGAAGGTTAATGAGAGAAGAAATATTTAAGAATCAACAAGCAGAAGTCCACGAACCAAGGACACTTTGACAAGCAACATTGTATTAATTAGCTAGCGGAAACATAAATAACTTGGAATTTCAAACGGCATGTTCACGCAGGCGTTGTTTCACAATAGTTTGCACGGAGAAATAATTTCGGAAATCATTTCTCCTTCTTCGAAAAATGAATTTCTTTCAAAAAATTTTCTTTTGTCATCACGGCAACGTAGCAACATTTCTTTTTAAGGGTTGATTCAGTCGTAGAACAGCTTGTGCAATGTTAATGCTTCTTTTCTTCCCGAGGAAATACAGAATTGGTTATTCCTCTGGTGTTCTGAAGCACGCTTGCTTAGACTTGCAAATAAGAGCGAAAGGAAAGGATTACACGAGCACAACCTTCTTTAACCCCATGTTTCATCGAGGGGGTACAATGAAAGATGTGATGCTACAGAGTATTCGGCAATTTTTTTGCTTTACCATTTTTATACTCTATCAGACGACAACCTGAAATATATGGAACGGTAGTATGTTATGGATAGTAGAGAGATAAGAGAGAACGAAACAGAGGAATACACTTACGCATAAAAATACTTCAAACATGAATGAATCCATCAACTTTGGCGACTGAAATTTTATCTCGTTAATGAAACAATTACACTAATTATTGTACATTTCTCTTAAAAGAAAATAGAATACTCTTGTGCTGTAAACGGATTACTATACGTCATAACTTCATTGTTAGACGTAACATGCGCAAAAATATAATTACATATACTTTCCACGAATAACACGTTGAATAATAATGTTTCTTAAATATTTAATAAAATATCTATTTAATTAATGTACACCATTTGTGTATATATTTTAATAAAAATTCGCGCAATTAATGAGATAATTGCTCGCGTTCGAAGAAATCGTCCAGCGATGTTAAGAACTTGCTTAGATAAAGCACTTGCATTTACCGAGATAATGTTAAATATTTCGTGAGATAATGTTAAATATTTCGTGAGATAAGCAAAAATTCGAAAAAACATACTTCACCTTTTATTATCCTTTAAAACTATAATTCCGAGAAACTATGTTTCCGTGAGTTTCTACAATACAAATGGAACAATACCTCTAAATTTCATGCGCCTATCATTAAGTCTTAGCGTCTTATTTTCTCTGCGTAATTGAAAGTGACAGTTGGTAATCTTAACGCACCTAACACTTTCACCCCCCACCCCCCCCCGCCTTTCACCCATTTAAAAATGAAACATCAAAAATTCTAAAACTAGACTTTTAGATATTTGTGATAATATATACAAGCAAAACATATCAATTCGCTCATGAGATATTGTGAAAATAATACAATTTGCCATTCGCACGAAGGACAAAATCCTGAAAACCTGTATATCTTTCTGCACCAATTAAAAAAAGAAATACCGAAATCCGTCTCAGAATCTTGTTTATAGGTATTCGGATTAGAAATATTTACATAAAAACTACGAAAATATCTTCAATAGTTAGTTAGATACTGTGGAAATAGTGAATATGAAAAAACAATCTTTTCCCTGTAAATCACCCTCTTAATATCGGAATTTCGAAAAATCCTTTTGTGTGTGTGTGTGTGAGCCTCTACAAAACGAACGCAACCTTGACAAAANATTTCTTTTTTTTTTGGGGGGGGGGGGGTTGATGAATGAGTCAGTTACTCACGACACGTTGCAACTGGTCCGCCAATTTCTTCTTTGCCTCATCCTTTAAAAGTTTGCGCTGGTATAAACAACGTGTAAATTAGCATTTTTCACAACTTCACGCAGATACATTAGATGTGTGAGCTATAAACACCTGTGAAGAGGAATCTACACTGACTTATCCCAAGGAACGTGATAACAAGTACAATGACAACACCACGTTAAGAAGACAGCGGACGGTACAATCGAACTATAATCGATCGTATACTAAGCTGACTGATGGGACGCAAAGAATCGTTACCTTCGGTCGACCCTATTATCTTATCGCTCGTCGCAGGACTCATTCCAAGAATTTAGTTAAAAAACTGTTCGATATTGATCTTTATAAAATAAGAGCAATTTTACGTTTAATGAAGAACAGATGAAATCTGCCCCAAAAACAATTTTAATTTTTTTAGATCAAATACATTAATATGTAACTGTCCCCTAGATTGTTCATTCCTTTTCTGCGTAATTTGATAGAGTAAATCACACGATGTATTGTACTTTAGAGCAGTAAAAGAAGTGTCTACAATTTCCTATAATTTCATTTTTCACCTTTTCCTTTCACCAGTATTTAAAAATTACATAAAGAAAAGATGCTGTTTGACTCAATTATTTGAAATCGATATATCCTGACTTCTTGATTACAATATTTGTAGAGAATTGTACGTGATGCTCCATTGTGTATTATGATATACAATTCATAAGTGATCTGATGTCCTGTTTACATTTTTAATGCTAAATATGAAACAGAGGGAAACTAGATGATATGGGGAAAAGAAGTACCTACTATGTTATTCATGCAAATAAAATAGTCTTGCAACTTAAAAGTAGACATTCGTATGTTCATACAGATATAAATTAGATTCTACGTTCCGCGCTATTTAATTGCACAGGTTGACCTAGTCTGACCATATTACATTTACGTCCAACTAGAAAAAAAGAATATGTTGAAGACATTCAGTTTGATGAGAAATCTCCTTTGAAATATAGAAGAAAGAAAAAATTCGTCTTGACTAACAAAGGTGAAGATCGAAAAAAGAAGAAAAAAGAAGTGAGAAATAAATAAATAATAAACTTATCTGTGAGTGATTTAACTTGTTCTCATTTTCATTATCTATCTACACGAGCTATACGACAAGCATTTCTTTCTTTAAAAGTTTAAGAAAATGTTAAAATCGATATTCTTTGAATCCTCGTATGCATCTACAACATCCTCTGTTAGGAAGAAGCCACGGACTAACTATGATCACTCGTAGCGCTTCTCGCGAGAGATGACAGTGATGCCGCGGCGGCGGATGTACACGGCCGCGAGGCGCCCAGAGGCCGCTCGCCCCGTAACTCAGAACGAGTGCCGCCCTCAGGGGCTGAGCTCGAGACCATCGCAATCATCGCCCTCTCAGACCCACCTCCACATACTGACCAATCAGGTACGTCTCCTCGTCATCCGACGACGACCAGTGGTCGAGGATGTACAGACAATTTGAGTCGCATAAAGAAAACGAAATTAATTCAAAAATCACCTCTTCCACCTCGAAAAAACATTTATTGATATCAATTTTCTTCTGAAAAACTTCTTTAATAATACCACCTCACATTTCATTCTAAAATATTCTCGCATAGTTTTGTGATCGACTAGACAAATCTGAAATCTGCCCTAAGCGACATTTCAAAGACAATATTTTCAAAATAAATAATCTAAACCCCTTGGGTACACTGCTCAGAGAAAATACTATCTTTTGACACGTCAGAAAAGATCCAGGGAAAGCAAAGCTCACTTTTCACTAGGCATAGTTTTCTAAATTCGATTTTTTTGAGAAAAAAATCCCAGGAGAAGTGGACCTAATGTCAATAAAATCAAATCAAAATGGGTTTTATTTACATAATTCAAAAGAAATGCAACATTTAAAGATTTATTATATTATATTGGCGGGGTAGAGGGCCCATGCGCCGCTAAATCAACCCTTGATTGTCGTGGGCGGTGCATACTGTACCCTGGTATTCATTCTTGTCGAATTTTTAGTTGCATTGACGGGTAATCGCTACTGAATAATTATTAGGTAATAAACAGCAAATTAGTAAACTATAATAATAATGAAAAAGAGGTATAAGAGTGGCATTTGGTGGATATACTGAAAGTTGTGATGTTTCACGATCTTAAGCGGAAGACTGCAACTAGAGTATTCGTTAAGCACCGTTGGGAACCACGGAAAACCAACTGTCAGAGCAAGAATAACAAGTCAAGATTACAAAGTGACAAATAATGTATGTTCTTTCTTCCCTCCCTTCCGGTGCTCTGGAGCTCCGAACAGGTGTCTTGGTGACTTGACTCGGTCGGCTGCGCTTTGAATACGAAACCCCTCCAATGTTTTCCTGAAAAAGAAAGTAAATATCTTCCCGACAGAATCGTTTTTCACGCACACTCTGACGACACATTAACGAAAATATTACCTTAATAAACGACTGGAAAAATAAAGAACAATAAAACTATTTTGATTAGATTGATAAATTTAAAATTTATATTTATTTATCTATTGTCAAATTCGCGAATTAATTTTTCCCTTATTACCCTCACGCACCATAGAAAAAATACCTAATAGTTCTTGAATTCGTTGTTGCCCGCCCTTAGTATTATAATTCCTAATCTTTCATTTCTATCCTGTTCCAAAGGTTCCCTTTGAATCCAACTTAGACGCCATCCTTCTGTCGCCTCCCACGTTAACAGGATTTGTACCCAATCCTCAGTTTCCCCGCAGAGAACGCAGATGGCGTTCCTCTCGATTGTTTTTATTTTTCTAATAGCCCAACCGCCCGTTCGAAACCAAGCTAGACCACATCGCGCTTTCATCCCTAACTGATCTATATAGTTTTCCCTGCCCCAGACTGAGTCGAGAAGTTTCTGTAGAGAAAGTGATATTTTATCCAGCCGATCTGCTTCGAGTATTTGCGACTATGTCCATTATACTTCTTTAATGTTAGCGATACATATAACATCATTGTAGATAAATTCTTCCCACATGTTACCCAGGCCCTTTCGGTACAAGAACCTTTTTTACTTTTCCGACCCACTCCTCCGTTGGATACTCTCTTAAACTCTCTTCACGGAGACATGTGGCTGCAAGCGAGTTTCCCTCCCTGAATAATTTAACGAAAAACTCAAGGATTTTGGTGCTTGATTCAAGCTCCCAAATTTCAGCCCCGAATGTCATGGCTGGCGTAAGTGCACCACGGAACATTTTACCACATACACTGACTTTGATCTCAGGGATTTTGTATCTCATTTGGTTTATTATTCTGAGAGCAGCCAAACGCGTGCTGTTTTAATTTGCAAGTTCCATGACCCATTTATAGTGAAGTTAATTTCTAAATATTTAAACATTTAAACTCTTTCAATTTCTTGGTTTCCGAATGTCCATATTTCATTTTTACTATATACTGTACCGTTTTTGAAAGCTATAATTTTGGTTTTCGATACATTGACTTTCAGTGCAAGATCCGAGGATAACTTTTCAAGTGTGTTTAGACCCTCTTGAAGACCCGTTATTGATTTCGAGCAGGTAACTAGATCGTCGACGTAAAGAAGTCCAGGGACACATGATCCATTTATTTCCGATTCATAATATCCGACTGATTCAGCTTTTCCATAATATCATCGATGGACAGAACAAATAGTTTAGGCGATAGTACGCAACCCTGTTGAACCCCTAGTGAAGTTCTTACGTTAGTTGTTAAGCCACATCTCACACGGAAATTGACTTCCTTGTACATTCCATGAAGTAAGTTTATCATTCTAGAAGAAATTCCCTTGCTGCTTAGTTTGGCCCAAAACTTTTCCTTATTGACTAAATTTTCAAAATCGATGAATCCACAATATAATTAACCTCTTTTCAAGTTTATTTCTCTCTTAATGAATTTCTCTCTAGGGTGATAACGTTATGAATAATAGAAACTCCCTCCTGGAAACCGCATTGGTAAGGGGGTTTTAGTCGTTCGTTTATTACGCGACAAAATGTTTTTCCCAAAATTGGTAGTAACGATAAACCACGATTCTTTTCTGGTGAGTGAATATTTCCTTTTCGTTTAAAGATAGGTATCAGAACAGCTTTAGTCCAAACCGACGGGTAAACACCTGAGTCTAGTATATTAATAAAAAAATCCGAGAATTATGTTCGGATCTATCCGCCTTAGTTCCTTAATAAACTGAGATGGAAATCCATCTATCGGGGAGTTGCTCATCTTTGCAATTATCAACTTGGTATTAACACTTAAATGCAGCAAGCGTGCTCTGATATGAATTCCCCATATAATTAGATAAGAGAAGGTAATTAGAAAGAGAAAATAATTAGATAAGAGAAGGTAAAACTAAATATAAAATAAGAAATTATGTACACACAGATTCAATTTAAAAGGCACGGGTCATTTAATGTGCGCAGACTGAGAACGAGAAACGTACATAACAAGATACATGGTAATTTTGTCATTGGTCTCCTAGTGATCATTGAAACAGTTAAAAGAGTTTAAACCAATTCCTGATAGAACACAAATCAATGCAGATTAATCACATGCAGCACATACATAAACTCTGTGGAAATCTGAGAAAGTCACAGAATTTAAATGTTTGAGCGCTTTGGCTCCAATAAAAATTCGGCGAGTAAATAGTTCTGACAACGAGTTGACCTTAGCACTGAATTTAAGTGTTGATATTATACGTGGGCATTGAGAACCCGTACTAGAACGCGATGTCACTCCCGTGATGAAGAGCAGTAGAAATGATATCATAGTGTAATAACAAGTCCTGTTTCTAGGTTCTAACAGTCGACCAGATCTCCCTGTAGTGATGGGAGTCAAGTTCGTGGGAGTTGGCTTTGGCGATTATCAGTGAATGTCTCTATGTAGCGTGTCGCTACACATCAATCCCTGATATTTTTTTTTGTTATCTATTGAATTTACACCAGAATTTACATCGGCATATGATATATCACGATCTAGTTCGTCAACCCACTCTGAAACAAATCTGCACGTAACTATTTCTCCTTCGCTTAATTGCATCGGTTGTTGAAAGCAGGGAAGATTTTTTAAATATTCTTACCACTGATCATGTGTTATATTACTTATATTACCCTCGTTGAAAATGTTAACGCGTGGAGTGTTTCCCTTTGTTGCTTTCAGAATCCTTTCTATTCTTTTTTCATTTGCTTGCCAACGAATTTTCTTATCAACGAGAAAAGATTTATATTCTTGTGAATATGTAATGTAGCTTTGACGAGCTGCCTGAGTGCCAAGTGTGCGATAAATTTGCAGATTTTGGTAGCTCTTCTTTGGTTATTGTAACATTCTGTGTCCAACTAATTTTCCTTCTTTTTGTTTGCGTTCTTAATATAGCTTTTCATTCCTTCACCTGCATCACACAGCGCCTTTTGAATAGTTGCGGCTTGCGCGTCCGCCCCCCCCCCCCCTCTTGCCACGCCCGTCTCCGAAGAGCCTGAACTAGCGCGACAGCGAATTCTTCTTTCTTTTCCTCATTTCATCTGTCACGGGTCATTTTACGACATACCATGGGTTGAAGATGTTGCGAGGATTCGTTCAATTTCAATTTCAAAATAATATTTAATGGGAAATGGTTCGTGTTAACTTCTGTCTCCAATTTTGAAGTTCACTAACCGTTCGACTGTTCCTTTACTTCCCAGCGCAATGTCAATAACGCTACTTCCCTGACTATTTATAAATGTATAATGCGCCCTTCCATGTCTTCACCGTATTTCCCGTTAAAGATATCTAATACAAATAAATCAACAAACTCGAGCTCTTGTCCTCATCCAACGATGATCACATCTTTACTGGCTCTACGCAGGTGTCTCCAGTCACACGATCCTCCTACATCATTTAGAGATACAGATGCATTTTCCGAACATCTCGAAAATCACCCATAATAATGAAATCAGTTCCTGGAAACTTACTTTCTCGATCATTTACGAAATCGGATAATTCTACGAAGAAGTTAGGGTTATGATATCGCGATGTGATATATTTGCGTACAGACAACCTAATACAACAAATCCATTTCCGTGCTAATCTCAAACAAAGGGTGTTGTCCATTTTTGTTACGACTTCTGAAACGTTTTGATTTATCTCGTGCTTAAAAACGCATGAAATTCTTCCCCGGGAAACGACCTCTACGACTACATCTCAACATCGTTTAATGAACACCTACGTATCCGCTGATGGAAAAATCTTGATCGTGTGAACCACAGGTCTCCATTACTCCGACAATATCAAATTCTCTCAGATAATCTGCAACAACCGGCATATCTAATTTACCCCTAAGTCCCTGCACATTCCAAGACATTTCAATTTGAATTCTACAAATTGGAATTTAGAAAGTAGTTCCATATTATAACCTGTAAGACGGAAAATTAAAATATCAAATAATCTATATAATTTCAATTTCGTTTGAAAACTTCAATCACGTATATCTTGAGATATCTAATAATCAGTTGTATTTACATTAAACAATGACAATCTTCCATTTTTCTTTATATTATCTTTTAATTTATTTTTATTTTACATAATGCCTTTCTCCAAAATTCACATTACGCTATTAAAATTAATGTATAAAAGATGAACTACGTACACGTTAAATAAATAATTAAAAACTTCCGACCTTTTATGGACGAATAATATTTATATATTATGTGAAGAGCTCACTTATTTGTCCATAAAAGGATAATAAGTTTTTTATTATTTATTTAATTAGATTATATAATGGACGTTTATTGTAGTAGAATATGTACACGTTCTGATTTATCAACGATATAACCACATATTACATATCACTCACGTCGTGAGATATTCAGAACTTTCTTGGAATACTGCACTTCTCGATCAAAAAGGTAAAGAACTTACAAGATGCGACGTTTCCGAACGTTTATCGGCAATACTCGAGTATTACTCCCGAGACTAGTTGCGCCAGCCTTAAAACGCCATTATTAGTACAATTTTATTCCTTGTTTACATCACTGTTACGCTAGAAGTGACTATTCTCGGAGTAAGCGTGTAGTACCAAAGTTACGCCGAGCTTTTATTAGTACGGCTGTGGATGTATATAGTATGAAATAAATAAATAATGGTAAGAATACTCTACATAACAAAGCTATGTGACTGGAACGGTCAAGCATTTATTCCCTGTTTTAAGAAAACAGCACTCAGTAATTTCTGAGATATGTATTTTAGTAGAAATTAAATTCACTGAGTTGAGTTACCTAAGCTAAATCACATCTTAAAAGTCCTTGAAATCTTGTTTTTATGGGACTACAGTACTTTCTCGTACATTAAAATTTAATACATTACTGTCAAGTTGGCATGACACAAGACATCGAGTGACTCCGAAAAACATGACCTCGCAAACAATTCGTTACGCTACGCTGAAGTCTGGAAAAATTACTCTATGACTATGTTTTCCCCCCAAGTGTGAGCCTCAATCAGACGTGAAGTAGAACCACGTTAGCAGTTGAAGGGGAGAATATCGAGGAGTCTTAACAACAGCTTCCGAAGCTTGGTATCTCATCGCTACGCTACTCGTCACGTCACCGCGTAATTCGCGGCTCGTCCATCGCAACCTCCGACTTCGTATTTAATTCCTTATTCGGCATCTGAGCAACGTGAAGCAGCGCGTTTGGCCTGCGGCCAGGGTCACGCCCACCACTGCATGAGCTTTTGCTGGTGGCAGCGGCACGGCGGCAACTTAGGAGGAAAGGCAGATAACAAGAAATATGTTACAGAAGGGCTAAAAGGAGATGGTCGCGACAGAAGATCTTAATTAGTTCACCTTTTCCTAGTCAAGCTTTTGAAAATAAGATAAGAAAACAATTATTCAAAGAAATTATTAAAGAAACAATTGAAATAGCATAGAAATAAAGTCTAATCGAATATCACAGGAACATTGCAACAGAGGTGATAAAAGAGAAGGGTATACCCAGAAGAGAGTACGTAGTTCTTAGAGGATCAGAAAAACACCACCGTCTAATATTGGTACTTATTAATACTATTGTTCTCTGCTCTCCAGGATCAGATATTCATCTCCAAATCCCCACTTGCTTTTAGAACAATAATAAAACATAAAAGCCAAGTAAATGTTACGCTGGTCTATTAGGCACTCCTCATTCATCACAAATCGGCGGTAAGAAACTAAAAAAACATTTCGAAAGAATATTTTAAACTAACAGACCCATCTTTTAAACACTAGATGCTCAATTTCCTTAAGACGGGACAACAGCATTTCTTAGATTTAACGAAGAATGTAGAGGAACCCTAAGGTTTGTCAAGTCCTTTTGTACTACTCTTTCGTTTCGATGATAAATAAAATTTATTTTCCAAATAAATGTGAATTGTAAGTAATTAAAATAATACATCTGTATATTATGTTTATAGTGAGACGGAACGGTGCTATATATATTAATTACTGTTGATAAAATGTTACCACTAAAAAGGAACCTTAAAGATCAACTTTTAACTACCCACATAACATGCAGAACAGAAAAACCATGATTTTAGGTCATATTATGACGAAGGAAATATTACATCATGAAAAGACATTTAAGAATACGATTCACCGATAGGTATAATACGTACTGAACATAATCCACTAACACAAAATAGAGTCCTTCGATACTACACCAAATGTGGATCTCTTAAAGCAGCGCAGATGCTAACATAGATTTTTAAAAATTGTTACAAAATTACAAAACTAAAGCAAATGCAGCTTAGCACTGAATCACAACACCAACAAAACAATCCTTATCCAAAACTCTTATCGATTCTGCTTTTCAGATCTAGTTGTAAGTCGGAAGTAGAATTGAAAGTAGTCCATTCACGAATTGACACCCGATTTATAGTAGTTTACTCCAGCATAGGTGCTCAAGGAGAGGAAAAAACTCTATAACTATTCATCAGCCTAACTGACCAATGATTTCATCCCCATCCCTTCAACAAAAAAGCTCCACCAATAGCGTTTCACAAATCAAACTAGCATTTCACTGTTAACTTGAATAGTGGAATCACACAGAAATAATTTCTGATCATCAAAATGTCAAGTTTGATATGCTCTATTTCGAACACCCTTGGAAAGCTGTCAATACAACAACAATGGTATGGAATGAGAGTGAGAGTTGATTCTGCATACTTTAGCTTTACGGCGCACAATTTGGGAACCACTGAACGGGAGGTTTAGGAGGTCCATCAACCGTGTTGGATGACATTTGTAACTAGAGAAATTAGATAAGTCTTGGCTAACCGGGAATTTCTGCGTCGAGGTGTTAAAAACCGACGTTCCGGTCGTCTTGCTGTGGCGTTTAGGATAGTAATGGGCACAACCACGGCAACAACAGAAACGTCGGTTTATAAAACATAGACGCTGCTATTTCCGGAAAGTCAAGACTCATCTGACTCCGGTCGCGGACGCGTACGATCTCATCGGAGAAATTAGTTAAGAGTGAAATCGATAGATGAAAAAGAAGAGATGTATCAAATTGGAAGAGGTCAGAACATCCCCAACCCCTCATCCCGTAACACCTCCGACATCTTTCTCTACGTCCGTGGTATTGGAGTGGCGCTTGTATACGTAGAGTTACATATTATTGCCACACTTTGCAAATATTACGATGGAACTAAGAGGACCGTAATGTGTATTGTATAAACCATAAAATTTCACATGAGAGTCAGAGATGCAGGATTAACTTTAAAGAATATTTAAAACGCATAGGAAAAATTGAAATAGGACAATGTGAATGTCGGAAACAAGGCGAAACGCCGCAACATATAACATGGATTTGTGAAATGTGTGCAGAGGAAAGAGCACAGTACATGACAAAACTCATTAGGAAAGGACTTTTACCAACAGAAAATTTAGTGCAAAATAAAGAAGATTTTCAATACATAACAAAATTGGGTCAAATACGGGATATAATCAACACAAGATTTAAAAAAATAGATAATAAGGCATAAGGCAAACAGAAGATCTGCGCCTGCCTCCTCGGGGTGGGAACGAAACGTATACGGTTCAATGGCGCGGTCTAAAGGTAACAAGACATATAGTAAGATAAAGAGAAACCTTGAAATGACAATGTTGTAATCAAGGTAACCAGAAGGGCTAAAATAAATAAAAAAGGATTAACCTGGACGAAATCAAATCCTACTCGACTCTAGAGGATAAAGGGAGACGACGAGGTGGAATGCAATGATGGCGATCGACGCAAGCGGCATAGCGACGAATCAAATAAGAAGAAAAAACGCCGAAGGTGCGCGTCAGACAACGAGCCAGACGAACCAGATCCGTCTTTCTTTTGTAACTCACCTTCGACAATACAAGTGCCACTTACAGCTCGCTCAGACCTTCATTGCACACCTCCTTCATCTGACACAAGAAAGACATACTTCAAAATGCGACAGACTTCGAGTATTTTCGTGTGCTTTTTTAGGAACCAAGAATCCATATGATAATAATCTCATATCATATGATAATATAGATACGAAGATCCAGTTGTAAGTCGGAATTAATGTATCGAATCGTTCAGCATCGAGAAGTTATCAATAAGATAACTTTCGAGTCCCGCTCCGTCGCAATCTTGGCCTGGTTGTTGACATTTATGATAATAGTTTGAAACATAATTGAAAACGTTTCTGATAATATTTCAGAAATTCATTAATTTTCACTTCCTCACTTCCTTCACCCAATATCTTCAGACTGAGACAAGGAAGTATACGTCAAGAACAACACTCATAGGGACAATCGATACGTTCATACCGAAATCTCTTTCTCTTTTACTCACATAAAATTTACTATAACAATAATTGTTGTTATTATTATCATTATTGGGGCTTTAGGGCTCGCCAACAGCTAAGTCATTAGAACCCACTTTACAACTATTTCATAACAGCTATCTAACTTAAAGTATGGTCTCATTGTTTTCAATTCTCAGACGAAGCATTCCACACGCTAAACAAAAGTATCCATAGATAAGGGAAATCAAAACTTTTTGACTTGTGGGTCAATCTGAAGAAAAATAGCATACCGCCGGACCACTTACATTTAATACAAGTAACTTCCACTCCTACCTTACAACAATATTTATTAGGTATGCACTTCAAACATTAAGAGACAAGCACACCTGACTACCACGACTTTTATGTTAACTAAAAAGTTAACTAACAAATACACATCTTAATAGCATATTAAACAAATATTTGAAGAGAAAAAAATAATTTTTTCTTAAAGAATTTGAGCGTCAAAACAGGTTTGGAAGAAACAACATTTGTCAAGATTTAACACATAATTCCTTGATTTTCAGGTGTCGATCTAACTTTATTTTCATTTATTTATTTTAAGTCATGTCTTCGTCGTGTGACGTTACACGACACATTTTACATTACCAACTTTATGTAAGTTTCTAATTGTGTCAGATTTTAAAATATTTCTTAATTTCTCCTAGTCATGTTATATATTTATACACAGCCCCGTAATTCTCCTTATTGGCTATCATTCGGTGTGCTGTCTCTGTTATTAATTCTTTTGATTTTATTTCCACAAAATGTTGTCCTCGCTCCATATATAACTCATATTCCCAAATTAAATGATCCACTGATTCATCTCGTTGCAAGCAACCACATGTTCCATCCCCTCTCCTTTTGAATCCTTTTAAGTAATTGTTGAAACTACCATGGCCATTAAGTGTTTCTGTCATTACATACCCTTACTGGAACCATTTTATGTGTGAATATTTTGTCCATGCTAATAGGACTGATTAGAGAACGAATGCGAATCTGACTGATAAGAAAACTGCGGATACCGTCCATCACAATGGGGTGCCACTTAAACATGTGAATATCACATTTGCACGTCAGCCTTCCTTTGAGATGAAGTTGCTTTGATCGAAAATATCTTTCCACTGTGGCTTGAACATTGATATCCTCGACAGCTCGCCGTGGACCGGACATAATCCCTTCGTGTTCCGGAACTGTCCAACCGGCATTAGTTGGAGGTCCCTGCATTAGACTATTTATTTATTTATTTACTAGCTGATTACCCGGCTTTGCCCGGAATTTTCTTTACTTGTTAAACCAACGAACCCACTCACTGCAAACCTCACAGGTCGAATTTTTTACTTCCGATACAAGATACAACTGCGGCAGCAAGTTTGCACCATTTCATTAAAACGCTTATAAAATCTAAACCATTCTTCCAAACTTTACGATTTAAAGATGTTTTTATCTTTGTTGAATGCCCAAAACAAAGAACCCATTAAATTTGATGAAGATTGATTTTTTCCTTCTTAAATTTCCCACTTAAATTGAAGTACACTTCTATTTTTCATTACGATTTATCGATAATTTAAATTAACCTTAGTAGATAGACATATGCTGTCGCGGACGTTTTTGTAGAACAATATTGCCATTCATAGTTGTCATCTATCTCTGGTCGTTTAGGCAGCGTAAGTGAATATGGCCGATTTCGACATTTATCGTTAACTTCGTTTTTTATCTTTCTTTTCATACATTAAAAAAATAAAACTTTGCCTATGTTCATCCTGGATATGTAAACTCCTTGCCAAATTTCATCACGATCGTTTCAGTGGTTTAGTTGTGATTAAGTAACAAACATACTGACATGCTTTCGCATTACGCATTTATATATTAGTATGGATTTATTGTATTTACAGTATTTGTAAACTCCCTCCACAAAAGTATATTAAGGGGACTTGTAACTTTATTATCTTAATCTCAATTTCTCACCTCTTCTTCCAGGATTTAATGTTTAAGTGGCACCGCATGGTGATGGACGGTATCCACCGTTTTCTTATCAGTCAGATTCGCATTCGTTCTCTAATCAGTCCTATTAGCATGGACAATATTCCTCAAATACCTCTTTCTATTCGTAGCTAGTATATACCCAAATTTTGTAGCTTTTAAGTATCTCTTACCAAATGCTTTTGGATTGAATGGGTATAAATGTTCATGCTATATGGCTGCAGTCACTGCCTCATCATAAGCTTGCAGGGTGTACCATTCCGACTGAAAGGCGCTACTGCTGCGCCACGCATGGCGCGGCGACGCCCCCTATCTCCAGCTCCCAGAGCTTCTCCCCATCCTCTTCAGATCGCTTGCGGAGCTCAAAAGGAACGCACTTCTTATCATCCATCAGCCCTCCCCCGCTAGGATAAAAAAGAAGCTTTTTTCTAAGGAGAAATCGCTCCCTACATGCTCACACTGACGTCCACCAAGTCAGTCAAGACCTTGAATGGAAATACATGCTTCAAATATGTACTTTAATTTCTTCGGAGATTGATGTGCTAATATAATAATTTAATCCTCAAAATATTACTGGTAGGTAAACCAATATATTTTGTTATTCGACAGTTATTTCGTTCATATTCAATTTTCCTGTTGAAATTAAATCACCTGTTAAAAATTGAAGAAAAAATGTGTGGTTTGAAAGTTCGTTTTATTATGTATCCAACTATGAACGGATTAGTAAGAGCGTAAATGTGTTAAAGAGATAGTTATTTTGATAACTCTGAGAAGAAATAGAGACCTCATTTATTACATTAATCGAAATGTGGTGGAACAAGTCGTCTAATATTAGCTGAGCGTGTTGTGATTCACACAAAATTAGTCTATTTTAGCTATGTATAGTATAATTAAGCTCTATTTATCTTCATTCTCAAAACAATTTTGTTAGACGCACATCAAGAAATGGATACTTCTCACTCTTCACTCTCATGAAGCCAAAATATGCATCCGTTCATTGTAAAACCAATAATGCCACTTCAAGCAATCTCGAAAATTATTTTTATTGGAAAATAAGTTTCCGTGCTAAAATATGAATGCTTCGGGGAAATTAATTGAAATGTAAAGTAGCGTATTGTCCGGAGGAGACTGTCCATTGATGAGAAACATTTTTTTCTCACTCAGACGCATTGTGACGCCACTCAAAAGAAGAAGAAAACACACTGAGACGCGCTTCGATTTATCTCGGCGCCCACAAGCCACTTCATTGATCAAATATGGGTTTCCGATTCACAAACGCGGTTGTCCATGACATAGCATCATCTTCGTTGTCGCGCTCTTATCTCCATGTTTATTCTTCCACCAGATGCCGATATTTCAAGACTCTTACTACGTAATTTCCTGAAAAACTTCAGTCCCACTTCCTTCAGCTTGCCCCTTCGATACTATTTTGTTTTCTATTTGAAATATATTGAAGATCACCCACCCCTACTTTAAATTTAACGCAACAATATCATTTGCTTCTTGGATATTCAAATCAATAAGAAGACAGCCGTTCACATGGTACATAGTACAACTATTTTATGTAATTGTATTTATTTCAGTACTTTTCGAACTCAAAAATTTCTATACATTTAAGGGTTCTCAAAATATAATACAAGTAGTGAATTTGCCAGAAGCTACGTCGTCTAGATGGATAATTATCTCGATTAGAAACGTGCTCTCATCATTTGATGAATAAACATTTGAGTGAGATTGTTAGATAAGATTTTCCATTATTTTCCAAATATATGATCGGTCCACATAGGATCGCGATATAACATTTTCCCTACTCATACTCATGGTTGAAGCACGCCATGTGATTCCATTCTCCCACCCGTTACCCGTCACATCATATTACGATCCTCCACCTCAGCGCATCTTCAGAAGTTGAAGTTTCCGTCAAGGAAGTCTTCTCTCCTACAGTGCGTTATCTTGAGGCCAATCCTCTGCATGACTCGTGGGACCTTCCTCCACAACACAAAAGACAGCTCCGATCAATACTTGGGGCCAACTCAGTATGCTTCCGCGTCGCTTCCAATTCATGGCGCACTTCCCGCTCTCTATATGGCACAGACTTTTCAACTTTTATCTACAGTCATTGAAATAAATCATATATCTCATATCTCGGAGGAGGTGGTGAAACAAATGGTCATGTTTTGAGAGAGAGCTCGATGTGTGGCGCCGAGAGGGCAAAATATCTCAAAGAAGTATTAGCAGATGACATTTTTAATAACAGGGACCACACAAATTTGATACAAAATGAGGAAAAATATCGGTAAATTTGTAAATTATATAGGAGATTCGCAAAAACTAAAGAAGTTTTGAAAAAGAATATTATAAATTAACAAAAAAAGATGCTGCAAACTAATAAAAAGAAAGTTAAAATGAGATGAAAGGAATGTCTCACCAGATGGAAACAGGACAACATATTCTATGGATGTGTAAATAATTAATAAATTAACAATAACATATCTAATATCTAAAAGGAAACTTAAGTAATCATACATTTCTCTCTCTTCAAACTTAACAGATTGGATTTTTACATTTTTGGATCCTACATTTTAACACGTACTATTTTTTTATAATTTGCTATAAACTTCATTTCGAATCGTTGCCAATTCTTAAACGGTCCATCAGTACTGCCTGACGTGTAAGCTTTGGAAAACTAAAGGAGCTGCATACATAAACAATTATCCCATATTTTTATTGTTTGTATGGATACTTTAATTTGTAAAAATAATGTAGGTTATGGTACATTATAATGGTACAAACAGCAGTTGATCTTAAAATACGTGAACCATTGAGACAAACCAATGTTGAAGTTTATTTAACACAGGTAAGCGTTTTACATCATGTATTTTACTGTTTACTACTACACGCAGTTGACAATATTACAAGCTTCGTTAAGTTGATACATTTAGTTGACAATACTACACACACTAAATACTTTTTTCCTTACCTATTATTTTGCAAATTATTCGCCAAGATTTTGCAATTTTTATGAATTAATAACATATCTGAACAATAGTCAAATTCATTCAAAACCAAAAACACGTGAAATGAGTTAGTGCAACAAAGTTAAAAATTAAATTCAAATAAGTTATAAAATTGAGGATGCAGAGAGATTAAATCAAATGATACTTGACCGCAGATTTATTTTTGCCATCATATTTTTAGTTTTATATGATGTTACTAGCAAGGATTTAAAATTTAGTTTAAATTAAATTTTTCACGCCAAGAGGATAATACATCACACTAAACAAATAGTGTATCATGAGTTTCCTTTTAAAAAAGTTCTCGGAGAATACAACGGATGCAACCATTAATAGACCATATGACAAGAATGTTGAGGATTAGCCCAATAAAATGAAGTTTCATTTTCCAACCATCTGGAGGGATTTTTAATATCATTTACGTATAAAACAGCGATTTTTGTGAATTTCACAAAAAACTGAACTCCCAGAACACATTCTTTCACAACACAATCCGTGTGCATGAATTATATGCGGGTGAATAACGGTTGTTGGAGATAAACACTGTTGACAGTAAAAGACGTGTGTTAACAACACCACAATACAAATGCACGTTAGAGAGTAAGGGTATTTTAGAACCAAACCATCTAAGTTATTTTCATGTGCTCTAAAAATTGGTCAAGTATTGATTGTGTTATGAGATCACAATCCAACAGTAAAAGAAGGTTTTTCATTCTTATCATTTCTAGCTTTCTATTAGGGGTACGTTTCTAAGCGGTAAGGAAGAGGGCGTGAAAGCAATGAGGAGGAAGATGACGGAAATGCCTGAAAAATCTACTTCATAAAATAAATATAATTCAGTTGAAACTGCAAATGCTTTTCCATTCATGCAATAAATTAACGAGATTTGAAAAACTGTGTAAATGTCTTAGTACAGTTAGATACAGGTAATAAGTTAGAATGTTTTTTAATCATAAACGCATGCAGTGTTACATTGTTGCAATTGCTACAGATTTAGTTCCTTGTAACAGTATGGCTTGCTCTTTTAATGATGTATGAATATCAGCAGTGTAAATATGGTCACCAGGACCCGGGGCAGATGCCACGGTATTGTTAAATGCTGTAATCTAAAGTGATGACTGAACTCTTTACCTTTGAATTAATTGTTTGCTTATCACACTACTTGTAAAGCGATTAGCATTAGTTCTTACGTCTAAAAATTGTAAACAAATTTGCAAAAAATTGAAAGAATAAATATATTATTATTCTCAAAGTCATCCAAAGACTCCACCAACACTAGAAATAAGATATAGATAGGGGTGATAAGATAAGCCACTCAATGGTAATATTTGGTAAAATATAGGTTAACGTTAACAGATAAATGGAACCTCGGGAACCACTTGTCTCACCAGAAATAGCATTGGCCAATGATGTTTTTGATCAATTTTGTGCAACTATTCTCAAGACTATTCTAGGACATCATCGGCATCTTTGTGAATTATTACGTGTGAAGCAACTGCTTTCCCTCAATTTTATCCTAAGTTGACGTCCAAATTACGATCTTGGAAGGTTCAAGCGTTATGGAGTAAGTTCGAAAAGCGAGCAAGCCACAAATGTTGCAATAGGGGCAAAGTCATCTCGGAGAATGATGCTTGTCTGAAGGGAGAAGTCAAGCCATCCACGGGGAGAAGTCAAGGGCAGCGGAAGGTCCTCGCGGGCAGTGGACGGACGGCGTTGTGCACGCATGAGCACAGAAGCGTGGGCGCGCATAAGATTCACGGCGCCACCAGAGAGATGTCACATGAGAGAAATATTCCACAGACAAGAAGTACATCGACTCGAAGGCGAGATTGTACGGGAGAAGTAATGGATTTCATTCCGGATGTGACATTTGTCAATCTAAACTATAAAATGTTTCATACAGAATTTATAGAATTTACATATGGTTATGGAAATTTCGATGTATACCTTTAAATATACAATATTCTATATAAATAAAAATTAAATGCTGTTCGTTCGTAACCGCATCACTTGAGAACGGTTGGACCGATTTGGATAATTTAAAAAAATGTTCGTAATAGTCGGAATAAGATTTTTAGGATAAGAAAAATTGGTAAAGTGCCCAGAAAATTGGAAAATTCGGGAAAAACAAAGTGCTTTTTTCTACGTCCTCAAGACCATAACTCACGATTCAAACGATGGATATGCGTAATTCTGTTTTGTTTTGTTTGTTATGGTCCTGGAAAAGTTTTCAGGAAAAAAAATCAGGACAATTACATAGGAAAATCAGAAAATTCGAACAAAGAGCAAAAATCATAATTTTTGAATGCACTCTCGATCATAACTGACGATAGGAACCGCGTATTTGGTTGATTCTTTTTTTTTCTCAGTTTTTCAGTTGTGTGTAAAATTTTCCATAGGCGTACTTCTGAATGTACTCCTCTTCAAATTGAATATCCATGGCCACAATCGTTAATAGACCATTCAGAAATACGTTTTTTTTTTCATTTTTACTTTGTTTACACATTTAAAATAACTTTTCACAAATTCACAAAACGATCACAAACAAATTTATTGAAATTTGAACAGGACAACGTGTGTTGGGTCAGCTAATATGACAAATAGTACTTGCATCTGTAATGATGTTTCTACAAAAAACAAGATATGTTTTATATGACTGCCTCTTGATGATATGAGGAGAAATATAGCAAGAATATATAGAACAGGTGTAAATATATAAAAGATTAGAACAGATGGAAATATATAAAAGATATATAGAACAGGTGGAAATACAGCAAGAATATATAGAAAAACAGGTGGAAATACATAAAAGAAGAAAAGAGATTTAGTAATATAGTTAGACGTATTGGGTTGTTGCGGGACGTTGTTAAGGGTAAGGAAAAGGGATAAGGAATTAATGATCAGTTGGATTGTCGTGGCTGGAAGGGACGAGAAACTCCTCAGCGACAGCTACGGTGTAAACATCAAAGAAAAGGGATGTTAATGAAAGAAAAGATAGCAAAATATTGTTAGGTACTGGATATGAGAATGAAAATAAGTAAATAAATAAATGAAGGAGAAGGAATATGAATGAATTTTTAAATAAAACACAGAATACTCGTATATCATGAATTCAAGGGTTTCGAACTTGAAAATCGAATGATGTACACATTGAAAATTGTTGAAACTTTGAATGATTAGGAGGCAATTTCTACAACTCTGTTTGTAAATACATCAATTTGATTTAGTCTCCTTAGATACGGTTTTTAAAATTTCATTTCATGACTTCCTTGAAGTGATCACCCCATCAGACCTGTTCATCCGCCTCACCGCATAAATTGGGCGAAGGTAATGGGAGGGATGTTGGGTCAATAATATTTGTTATAGATACCTGAGTTGTATCTTGATAGCTAATGTTACCTTATTATGTTTTTAATTTAACTCATTTAATGTTCCTAATTTATTTTAGGAAATTATACTTAATTCACTTCTGGAAAGGGTGTCGAATGTAGTGTGCAAGATATAATTCAATATTTTTTCACTAACAAAAAATATTTCCTTTCGTTTTACATTCAACATTTAACATAAATATACCATTCAATGTTATGAAACATTAATAATAAATTAAGTCTAGTTTAAATTTGTTCTCTCATTAGTACCAAATACAATATTTACAGAGATTATGATCCATAATATGAAGGGGAGATTCCAATTGCATAAACAATTATTATTTTGTTTTGTTTATTGAGACTTGTTTTGTTTAGTACTACTGTACCATGAAGTTAAATTATATTTTTGAAATTTATAATAAAAATTACATATCCTTAGGAAAAATTTGAAGACATTAATTTTTGAGAATGTGATCAAATGATCGCCTTTATTTATGTATTTATTTATTTATTTATACTCGTACATGAAGATTTTTTGAAATCATTAATATTGTTATTTTACTCTATTTTACTTAATTTGAAATATTTAATCAGTGGACAGAAATTAAGGGAGATACAATTTGTTTAGGGAGAATAATTTTGGTGTCCATTAAATCAACGGTTCCAAATAACTCGGACAACTCTGTGAACCCTTGCCAGGAAGGAAGGAGACAACTCTGTGAACATAACTAATCTGACAAAATACTAATTCCGCTCAACTAAATAGGACAGATGGCTCAGCTGGGTCATCTACAAGCCCCTCATACATGAATCATCCCTTGTCACTTTGTCAGAGAATCAATAGAGGGGTTGGTCGAACAATGGGTGACAAGTATACTTGAGACCCCATACTCTCATAATTCAGAGACTAGAAGAACTGGAATGAGTCAAAACTTATAAACAGGGGAGTCGACAAGCAGATGTATTATATTGATGTAAATAAATATGTAATAGAATAATAACAATAATTCCTCATTGATTCCATATTTACTCAGTGATTCTTCAATCTTACCCGCAGATTCCGTTCCGTTCAACAGGTGCAAAGTCAATTCCCACAAAAGTCTTATTTTCTGCACCAATGCCAAGGAATTGGCGTATACAATCTGTTGCAATGTCTTTTTTAATGCTGTACACTAGTCGTAGAGGAAAGTCAGTGTCTTTATCTCCCGCACAGTATTACAGTCAAGGCGAAATGGGACATGAATATTACAAGAACTCTTGTCTATACAGTAGAATATATTCATGTACCCTACAATTTTACCAATATTTCGATCTTGATACCCACAGAATAGTGTAAGTATTATGACCTCCCTGAAATAGTAAGAGGTATTTAAATGAAGAATAAAATTAGTAAGTATCTTTATATACTAAGCATTTAAACATCATATTCACTTTCGTCTCCATTCACTTGCCTCTCGGGTAATTTGCCCACCTTAGCATCGGTCGTGACGTGACATCATTGCGGCGAGTAACCCGTTTGACGAGTGTTTCTCAGCGACATTGCAGAGGAGAACCCGTCCATGAATGACCATGAATATTTTCCACTATATCCGAGATGCACAAGATGCAACAGGAGAAATAAAGGCTTTGAATTATAAATAGAATGCAATTTAAAATAACTGATGAAAGTGAAAGCAAAATGTTCTCAGTACAAATGATCCAATACGACTAATGACAGAACAAAAAATGAAAGAATAAATAAATAAACAAACAAAAACTTATCAAATGTATCTTCTTATCCGCATTTTATTCACGTATTCCAAATTACTCAGAATAAATCTAACAACGAAATTTTAACTCAAAAACTTTTGAAGGTTTGAACATAGAAACAATAACGATGTTTCAAAATGTAAATTTTGGCTATGGGTATTACCACTGCAATACAGCACATGCGAAAGTCTGTGTCTTGTACACTGGCCAGAAGTATTTCCAATATTCAGTCAGGAGCGCTGTCATGTTACATTCCCATGAAGCAAATAAACTTTCAAGAATATCATTTTTCCTTCTAATGCGCTTCTGAACCCAGAATTCGCTCCTAGTGGATTGATAGAGACTATTAACATAAAGCAATTACTAAGAAATTGATAACTTATAAAAGTCTATGAAAACTTGTCCAATATAATTCTGTATAGAGTTTTGCTACAACTTTTCTTCACTTTTCTTCGTAGACTATTTGTTTTACGAGTAATTAATAACTTAATTTAATTTAATACTGTTTAATAATCCTTAACTTACTCCGGGAGAGTTACCCTTGACACAAGATATCTCATAGCAAACTTATCGATCTATAGATTGATGGACAATACTCCTATTATTACTTGCACTGTTTTAGTTGCTACTCTACGATAACATCCGCTCCAAATCACTAAATACATTATTTGAACACTGTTAAGTTTCCTATCATTAAGTGTGAATTTAGATTATTTAGACATTTAGAGTATGAATTTTGACAACACGTCAAAATTGGCAACATCGCTCCCTTATACAGTTCTACAACATCATTACGTATCATATTATCTTTACTTAAACCCATTCCTGGGACTTGATAAACTAGTTTCTTAACTTTCTCCACCATATATAGAATATGATCGGTAAATGTCATCTTCCCGTCAAGAATCATACCTAAATATTTATTGGATTTCGTCTTCTTGGGCACCAAAGACAATAGCACTCGTTTTCTCTCTCGAAATTTCTAACTTTTGTTCCTCACTTAGCCTTATAGATCACCCCAGCAACCGGAAGATTTTTGACTTCGGCTTCTGCTAATTAGTGAAGGCACCTGCACAATCCATTCGCGACAGCAGCAGTAGCGGCGGCGGCCGCGCTTGCATGGCAAGGGCAAGTTCAGCTCTTTCTCACGCTCTTTTGAATCAACGCCGCTGGCACACTGCACGACACAGCTCTGGTCGCGCCGGCGCTGATGCTACTTTCATTAAATCGCGCGACGCCAACCAGCCTCATAATCTTAAAAGCTTTATGATGTTACTCCGGCAACGAGATGCAAGCAGCATGGGGATATCCGAAACAAAATTAAGGTAAACAAGTCTGATTTTCAACAGTGAGCTATTTAAGAAATGAGGGTTTTAATTCTTTTCTTACAAATGATAAGTAAATTTCCTCATACTAATTTAATTTAGACGTAATTACACAGTACAACTATGAATAAAGTGATAATTACATAAACAAACTATCAATAATGTGTGTAAGAAAATGTAAATGATATTACAGTAGTTAAGAGTAGGATCAAATGTCAAACACTAAAAGGCCTTCAGAAGCCCTAAAAAGTTTGTCAAGAATAAAGCTGCGTTATTTCTTGGTTTCGGCACACGGAAGACATGATTTCACGTACCGGCCACTTGGATCCCAGGATAAACCTCGCACTCGTTTTATTCTCGGCGACCACTGGAAAAGTATTTGCACGAAACGTCATACGATATCGTGCGCAAGGAACGCCCAAAACCAAATTTGCGCGCGCTCGCAGAAGATCACAGAGGTCGGGGTCACATCCTGTGTGTCTCTGTCCTTACGTTGGGATACACAACTTACATTTTCTTCATGGTACTCGTTCTACAGCAGACATAGTGGGACCAGCAGATAGTGTGAACATTTATTTGTTTGTACCAAGTACATTACAATGGGGACTTCTGGCCGATAACATGGAAAGTATTTTACACTTTGCGTATATCCACAAACTACAAAAACGTGGTTATCTGATTTATTAATGCACTGAAGAAAACAAAACATATTATCTAAACATAGATTAATGGAAATATATGGATAACCAATAAATAAGATTTGAAGGCGATTTCTAAACTCTTAAAATTTTTGGCTCCCGACTATTAATATTCTGTTTAACGACTAATATTGGTTTGACACTTTAAAATCTTACGTACATACAAACGACACCAAAAATTAATAATCCTTCAAAATAAACTTTCTGTAACCTTAGAAGAAATATAAACGAAATTTCATTACACATGAAACTTCACTTCCTTCCTTCTCCGAAAAAAATTAAGTGTAAATTAGATCCAACAAAACTACTCTACACTAGATATCAAATCTAACTCGCACTATTTATTCAACATTCCATTAATAAATAGGATGACAATTTAGTAGAAAGAGAATAAAACAATAATAATGAAATATTTGCATCATATTGTGAATTGAATCATAAGACGTCAAATAATAAGCTTCATATTCTAAAAAGTCACGGAGCATTATAGACTATCGTAAGTACCTCTTTAAAATGAAAAAGCATAAAATTTTAAAGATGGAATGTAAAAATTGTGATTCGTTAAGCCATTGTTAATTAATTTCTTTTTTGGTAGGAGTTATCGTAGAAGACGTGGGAAATTGCGAAACGCTAGTACGCTCGTTAGGAGAGAAGCTCGTCGCTAGTGAAGCTACCATCAGCCGGGCAGGGAAATTGATCGCAGGGAAAATGTTGTGGCTGACACAATAGTGATTTCACTTTTCCTTCATTCTTTCAATACGTATCAATTGTTCCCGACTCTACCATTACCCAACAGGTTTTGAACGAAGGTCGATAAGCAGTATCGGCGATTGGGAATCAAAAGTGTGTGTGTGGGGGGGGGGCAAAAAAATATTGACAATTTTTATTTACATGACATTTTTTGCATATTTCCCCTAAGCACGATTTACAAAAGGAAATAAACTAAAGGAAAGAGTGCCACATGAGGGATACAGATTTTTAAATTATCATTTTAGTCGGTTAAAATGAAATAATTATCTTTCCTTTAAAAAGTGAGGGGGGCTACCCCCCCCCCCCCCCCCCCCCNGCCGCCACAGTCGATAAGTATGATTTGTTAGATTTTCTCGAGATTTCTCGTTGTCTTCCACGATAATATATAGTTCCTAGGGAAACTTCCACGCATTAGGTGGGTGTCAAATCCTGAACTATTTAGGGAAGACGTATATTTCATCCCATTTGAGTCATAAGCAAGGCTCAATGGTGATAGTAGAACGAGAAACGGGGATATAATATTAGTGAATTACCTTATTATAATGGCAAATGCTATCAAAGTAGTGATACAAACAAGATGCAAAGGTGATTTGAGTAAACAGGATTTTAAACATTGCAAAATATGATCGTAATTTAAGTTCTTTTAAATATATTTTTATCTGTTTAGTAGTAACTACATTTTGATATATTCCACTTTCTAACTGTATCTACTTACTTTCAGAAATAGTTTTCTTCTTAGAGGAATATTTGTATTATCGACGCACAGGTTCCAACGCACAGAGGTAGCGCGCTTAGCATCTATTTACTAATACGTGAGGAGAAACTTTTTCTTCAAACATTTACATTTTTAGCAAAATACAGTGGACGTTTTTCCTTTAGTATTAGGGAACATAAATAAGCCTTGCACCAGCATCCATATTTAATAACCAAATAACTCATTCCTTGTTCCACATACCTTTTATTGCGAGTTATCGACAACGTTCCTACGGACAATCTACCTCTAGTTAATAGGAATCAAACCCGTTGACTGGCGTGTGTCTACAACCCGCATTGCAAGCTATGTGGGTCCATCAGTTACACCCTTCAAGTGGCACAGAATACACGATAATGGTCTGAGTCCAGGAACCAGATCCACTCAGTAGGGGAATTCAGTGAAGTGAAAGATACCTTGTAAAGGATTTTTAAACGAATTCATTGACGAAAATATTCAAGAATACACCCTTCATAAAATTTGACAATGCTACGGCGAGTACGTATATGTCTAATATACAACCAAAATTCATACTATCTCTACAAGACCCAGTAATATGTTACATCATAGCTACTCCTCAAGAGTTTAATGACGGTATGCACGCGCACTTACAGATAGTGGCGTACGAATGTTTTTCTGAGACCTTAGTAGTTCATATCTCAGCCAATTCTAAAATAACCATAAAATTTATTACATATACTAATTTACATTATATTAATTACTTACTATTATACCATATGAATGTTCATTGGTGTCCTCAGCAAGATAGCCGAAACGTGGATTTTCTCCGCCAAGACGCAACGATATTCTGACAGCCGAGATACATCGGACGCAAGCCGCGGAAACCTATCTCCCGAGAACAGATACTTCTTTGCAATTATATAAATTAGAAATACAAGAAAGATGAAAGTTTTGCATGAGTGTTAAGTGATCTTGGTTTACAATATCATTTCCACATTTTTAAATTTGTATTACCAAACAATCAATCGTAGTTTTTCACTAATATTTCTTTAATACAAACAAGAATATATACTTATTTGAGATGAACGTAGCAGTCAACGATGTTTATTCTCCCTTCACATTTTGAAGTCTATGGTATTCTACCAAAGCAAACATTCTTAGACCCTTAAGAGACAGAAGAGAGGTAGCGTATCGAGTGTTTCCTCTGAAGTTCAGTCACATTCGACCCCTCGTCAGCGCGCTGCGTGTAGAGAGGTAGTGAGAAGCCCCATTTTAAGGGCGCAAAGCGTCGCGCATCGCTTCGCCGCCCAAAGGCTTGAGTCGCGTCCCTCGTCTGCAGATGGAAATCGGTCGCCTTTGCTCACCCGATGCTATTGCTGCCCGCCTCTGCCCCCGCCACCGTCGCAGCGGACCTTGGCATAGAATGTTAGCTCACCGTTTCTTCATTCTCTACTACAACCTAACGCCAGGCGTCCTCGGGTCGGTTCATTCACCGGTGCTCGTCGTCGTCGCCCCCGTCGCCGTCACACAGTGGGCACGAACTGTGTTCTGCACGTCACTAAAACAAACACTCGCTAAGAAGGTATTACCTCATATCGAGTGTTGATGGGTCGAAATGTAAATCCTAAAATCGTCAGAAGTGGTGATACATTTTTTTTTATTAATCACGAAAGTTAAACGAACGACATATTCTCAATATTAAAATTGACAAATTTTAAAACTAGAAGCCAAATAATGAACTCGTTCATTGTAATTTTCCGAGATAAACATTTATGATAATTTAAGACTTTCATTGTAAAACAAGCATCAAGACCACATTCATTTTCTGCTTAATGACACCTTTTAGATCATCCCATACATCCTATACACCCTAAAACGTCCTATACGTCCATACAGAACTCGTAAAAATCCTCAGAACAAAGTAAGTTACTGCAAGCAACCTATCACGTCAAAATTGACAGTCTAAATATGTCAGTGTCTTATTAAATCTCAGTCTTATTCTCATTCATATAATCACTCTCTGATCAGTAGATGAAAAACTGCCGAAACTTATCAAAATGTTGAAGCGTGCCTGAACAAACAATTTTTAAATAGTTTCCTGCAAATAACCCCTCTACATGAACAAAATTACTCGTAGTTTACGAGAACACGGTTCCTCCTACTGTGCACCACATTCATTACAGTCGCCACCAACGCCACAGGTCGACAAGGCTGCCACCAGCAGAGTCTTACGTAATGTAACATCTTTGGCAGAGAGCCTCACGAGCTGGGGTAAGCACAAGAACACCTATCCACTAGAGATGGGAATTTGCGATCATCTCAGTGATCCGAATCTTATGGTTCACTCAAGAGATTCGTTCAAACGAGGCGGATACAGAATATGCCAATATTTTCTCCTTCAGTTACTCTCACTTCATTGAATAACACAGATTTAAAATCTTTTTTAACAAGTGGGGTTTACCAGGAACACAAAATTTACCGAACAAAGACGAAGGAGATGTTCAATCTAACGATTAAAAGAAATGTAAAAGGATAAATTATAAAATACAAAACATAGCGAAAACAAAAAGTAGCAAAATACTATTATGTACCAACAGAATTATTTTCTCTAGTCCACAAAAAGGAACTAAAATCCCACAGTTTCAAAGAACTATAAAAATACAATTCAAAATACTAATAAATAATGTAACAAATTCATAATGTAATTAGTGTTCAAATTTTATCGGCATATTTCTGTGAATATTATTACAACAAAGGACAAACATCAAATCGACCAATGAGACAGTCATAGTGAAGAACTAAATAAACATTTTTATCCGATCCGTATGAATTCTGAAGTATATTACAAATTAACGTATTGAGAAAGCAAAATCTATTTATAAATAGAAATGTTCCTGTCGCTATTTCTTATTAATTTTTGGACCTAATATATTATTCACATAGTTTTTTCAAAATATGTTAATCATGGTTAATAATTATTTCGGTAATATTGTAGCGACCTATCACAATGTTTGAGATTGACTAATAATTATTGGATCGTTATTGAATTGTAAGGTAAAAATTAATTACCTTTTATTCATTCATGAATTTATTCAATTACTATTCAAAACCGACGAAAAATTCATTCAATCTTCAATATTTAATTGAAAAATATTTAATTAAAGGCAAATATAAACTTTTTTTTTTCTCAATTATAAGTGATATAATTCAACCCAGATTTGGTGTTTGTGAAATTTTGAAAACTGTCATCCAAGGGACTCAAAATTTACATGAACGTTAAAACATGGTCTCTCAACAAAATTTTTCTTCATATTCGTGTCCTACAAAAAATCTAAATTTGACTACACAAAAATTTGAACATAATTACGTACGGAATCGTTCTGAATTCACTCTACAGACAAAACTCTCTTAAAAGCTTAATTTAATGATATACTTCATTCTCATTCTTTCTATTAAAAATTCGTTAATATGGGATAAATAAGTCTGGAAAGAAAAAAAAAATCATTCTAAACATATCTAAAAAATATAATCAGAATACAGGTATCCCATCTTCCATTCGTACAGTAACAATAAATTATTTCGAATGACAAATAGCGTAACAACTATGACAGTATGATTTAATACTTCCTCTATCACACTTGACATACCGAATAAACATTTAGTTTCAAAACATTCGTTTGTATGCGATTTCTTTAAAATACCCTTCATGCAAAATGAATGAGTGATTCCATGAAAAGAATACTTCCATTAAATAGAAGAATATTGCAGAACAAGTTTGGTCGCATACACCGCATTCTTGTGTGCGCCACAGGCCGGATTGACGCGCGCACTCGCACCCGCTCTCCTCGGCCGGCGCATGCGCTCTCAGCGTCACAGATGTCGCGCGCTACGTCCGCAGCGTGCGGTGCAAACACACACAGTTAATTGCAGGGCGCTGCATTCACCGATGACAAGGATACCATTTTAGTCAGAGGACTTAATGGCCATGCAAAAGATGACTCGATTCTCTTCTTCACTCTACAAATGGAATTGTTCCGCACCACACCAAAGTCGGTTCGTTACCGGAGATTCCCCGACAACCCAACATCTCTCCTTCCTAATTTATTAGCCCAAATTATATGGTAAGGTGGACTGGCAGACTTGGTCTTAACCTCACCACATCGTAAAAAAACATCAAATAGATAAATAAAAATTAATAAGTAATGAAAAAAATTATATTTTTTGCTTCACAACTTTCGTTTCGGTAATTAAAACGAAATCCTGTTAATTATTAGCCTAGGTGATGTTACGAATCCACTATACTACAATATTCAATATATTCCATGAAAATCATGTAAAATATAGAGCAATTATATTTGCAGGAACTTCTCTCTTATCGCCCCGGCTAAAATTTGCAAAATAAGCATGAAAAACATATATTCGAAGGAATAAAGTTAAAGAAGAAGACTACAGAAGCTTTCAAAAAAATTGTGGTTCAGGACAAAAATTTGTGGTCTTCCACAAACCTATACTGCTTAGTGAACACATGTTACATTCAGAGCGGAAGACCAAAGTTCGAAAGTTGAATAAAAATCATAAATGTAACACTTCACTCATTTGTAATGAATTATCCTTAGAAATATAGTGCTCCTATTTCTAACCTCTTATTCTCGTTAATAGAGAGGAAAAATAGTTGTCTCCAGGTTCAATCACTCTTAACATGTGATTAGGGTTCTCTTTCTCCCTTCCATTCACCACACTACTACACCAGCCATACGCGGCTCTAAACTATTTTTTTTTCTTTTTTAGAGGAGAGGAGCACATAAGCACATTCTATTTTTGTACAAATACATCTTCAAAAGTGGATATATTTGTTTCCTTATCTCGGTACTCGTAGTAAAGTCTCTTTTAACACCTGCTCATGTGTGTTTATTTATTAAATTCGCGAAATACAAAATTACGCGTTGAAATGAATCACGAGGTCATGAATCAGTAATAAGACAATCATCCAAACATCTCATATTTATAAGAAGTTTGGGTGCATCAAATGAATTTCGGAATAACATTATTGATTTTTTTTTAATTAAAGAACTTACAAAGTAGATAAAAGTGCAGGAGATATTTATATTCAAAGAAAATCTCATTTTACAGTCGAATTTAAATAAAAATGTAAGAGCAGATGCCCAAAATTTTCCGTAGTCCACTTCTCAGTTGCAACCGATGAAAAGTCGTCAATGTTCCTACTGCAGCGCCGCACCTTACGATGGAACATGTTTAATTTATACTTAGTCCTAGCACCTCTGCAGAGGCAGAGCCAAGTAGAAGAGAAATTTTAGTCTGAGATCCTCACTGAATACTGAACACTGATGAATTTTTCAAGAATTTGGGAGATTTCATCACAGTTACGAATGCTGAATACGTGAATACTAAATTTAAGACAGGTTCATAAAGTGCTGTTGAAAGAGCGTAACAATGAAGTATCGAACATATTTTCGATTGATCCATGAGCTCCTGAAGAAATTCCCATGGACACTTTTTCCGACATAAATTTCGAAGTCTCTTTCATCATTACCAGTAGAAAAAGTGAATAAAACGGATGTCGTATCAGTACTTAATATTATGACGTACACAAAAACATTTCGCAAAGTTTATCTATCTCCCTACACACATAAAATTGTTCATTTCTATGAATATATTAGTACACTATATAAACACGCGCATAGTTAAAATACACGCATATGAACAAAATATTTGCAATCAAAAATAACAATGCACTATTGAGCATGAATTCTGTAAGTGATATAATTATTCATTTTCATAATTATCTTACTTCATGATGTGTGAAGGAAATAATCCAGTATTACAAAATTATTTCTACTATTGACGTGGACATGTAATAGCTTATGCTACTCCACGTTCTTACTGCGATTCGTTGTTCATTTAATAGCGAGCTATGACAGCGAAACTGTAAATCCACAGACTTTAAACAATGTATCACAATTTTTCATGGAATAAAATAGGAAGACGGGACAGAGGTTTGAATCCGAGGTCTTGTACTTAACGCACCAACACGCTACTACCGCTGCGTCACCCCGTCCCTTCCCGAACCTATCTACCATAGTTAATCTACTCATAGTACTTGTGTTAACCCAGAGAGCCTCAAGACGTTCTCATTGAAGTGACCCGCATTCGGTAGTACTTGATTTGCTTTGAAACATTCCACATATGGAGTGTCACAAATTGGAGAATGACAAATCACGAGAGATTATGTGTGAATTTATGACAATGTCATTGAAAGAAAAAAGTACCTCTTGCTTTAACATAGAACTTGAAAACATTAATTTGATCAACTGATTATTCCAAGTCTGAAAAACTCGTTGAATTTTTCATGCACCATTTGGCTAGATAGTACGTATGAAGTTACCTTTTTGGAAATCGTGGGATCTTTTCGTTCAGTTGTGTTCCCAACATACGTACCTGCAACAAAAAAGAAACATAATTTAAGAAATCATTGGAAGCCATAAAGTAGTCATTGTTATTAATAGCAGTAACGTTAAGCTGTTATTTAACAGAATTCAAGAGAACAGAGAACCGAAATTATGTACCTAGAAATACGGATCAAGTTGAATGAAACGAAATAGTAGCACCCATCTACCATCTTCAATGTCAAAAAAATTAAAAAGATGCAAAAGTAAACAAACACTATAAATAACAGAGTCGCTTTCACTTTTTTCTTATGTAGTTACTGTTAATCTACTCATATTTTCATCAGTTTTCTAGGAAGACGTTTGCGCGAAATCTGGGGAATCCGCCATCAATTATCACTAAGAGATATCGGAAATCTATACGACCTCCAATTGTCTGCAAGAGTTCCATATGTTACATGGGAAAAAGATAGAATAATAATAAACAATATTAATAATTAATAATAATAAAATTTAGTGGTGACACTGACAATAGATCTTGTAACGAAAGAAAAATTACAATTGAACTAAATTAGAAGGAAGAGTCAGAAGGAAGTATATACATGTAAATTCGAAATAGGCAAAGAGACTACTTACATTTCTCAATGAATAGAATTGAAATCTTTAACAGATTTCATATTACGTCAGCTACAAAACATGCAAATTTCTGCTACCAGTGCTCAACAAGGAATTTCACTGATGAAGATAGTTCAATATAAAATAAACTTTCACCCTTATGTTCATAAATTGCATTTTTATTCTTTTTACAAAAATATAACAAGATGCACATCAATTTAAAGCCAGCATTATTAAGCAATAGTGTTGTACCCATAGTTAATATGAAATTTATAACATGAAGGTCTCATCATAAGTTAAGAAGAAAGAAAGTGAAATTTTTGAAGATGGAAATCTTAAAAACCAATAAGAAATTGTATTACTTCTTCTCAACTTCAATCCAGCACTGCCCAATTTGTCCCACCGACAAGTTAAAAATAATGAAAATATTAGTCGGGAACGGAGCACATAAGTGATTATTGTCTAATGTCTACGGCTACGATATCATGTGTTCATCAAAGTAGGAATCATACAAATAAAGATATATCGTAGTTCAAGACATGTTTTTGAAAATAAAAACACGTATATTAAAACTGTATTTCCCTTAATATGGCTCTTAGTATTACATTGATTTCAAAACGTTCACGACTTGTCGTCAATCGAGTGCTGGAATAGGACAGATTTTCCCAGGTGCAACATATAAATAAACACAACGTAAAAATCGCCGAGGGCGGAGAAACATGTGATAAATTTCGCATAAGTTGCGAAAACGCAGATGATGAGTTCTGCAAATACCGCAAAGGAGAAAAGCTTTGCAGAGAAAGAGCGAGTGCTGTGTGCGTCGCGTAGTCCACAGCAGACATCCGGTTCCGAGGCGTCCGGTGCGAGAGCTCGCGGGTTCAACACCCGGCCCCAACCTTCGTACGAACGTGGGTCGCAGGGCCGGTCGTTCCCCGCGTAGATAACACGAGGACTGTGAGCAGCGGCGACGTCTCAGCACTCTTCACTCGAGTTATGAATGACAGAATGAACGCAATGAATGAACGGATGAATGCAATGAATGAATGTCAAAATTGAGTTCTGCATCTTTTCGTAAGGGTTAGGCGAGTTCCGTAAGGCGTGTGGTTGTGTAATTGTAAAGGTGGTGGTAGTGAAATGAAGAGGTACAAAGTCAATACGTGAGTCAGAAAGGGAAATAAGAAAAAGTGAAGCGAGGAGCACTAAAGTGAGTCAAGTGTCCGGGTCAACCGTCGTAAAATGCGCAATTACTTATTATTAAAAGTAGTTTAATTTTGTATTTGTTTATTATCCGCTTGTTATATTTATATATCAAGCAATCCGTCACGGCTTCGCCCGTTTTTTTTGCTTATGTTACACTTGCTCTTCTTTATAGTCGAAAATGTCGAGTACAAATGTTTGCTTCACGTGGAGAACCTCTATAGTGCACCACAACGGCGAAATTCCAGGAGCAATTTCGACTTAATTTGGTACAAAGATAACTGAATATACGTCGAAGAACACTGTGGGAGTATCATCCTTCGGGCAGGGATGGAAAGATTCAAAACGTTATAGTTAAATGCAACAGTGTCAACCGCAGATATTACAACCTCTAAATTTGCGTGTCCGACAATAGAAGTACTGTGTAGATGTACTGTGAAGAGGTAATTTCACATTCTGTGCGTCGTAATATTAGTCGTCTCAGAACCCTGAACGTTGCGGTAAGGTAAACAAGACTCAGAACACATGTGCGTCATTTCACTGCTAATGTGGACAATATTATGACCGAAGTTTATTAAAAAGAAATAAATGAAACAGTAATTATTAGAAAATAAGAACACAGAAGATGCGTGATTAATTCATGCTCCCGGACAACTTCAGGTTCATTCAGAGTATTTAATATTCTAATATTAGTTTAATCACATATTTAACAATTTTTAAATTCACTTCTACTACTGATCTAATATACATTTTTATTATATTTTCTTGTTTTGCCTTATATTATGCCACCGGGCAGAAACCACCGATTTGCAGTTAATAAATATTATTACTAAGCTATGATTACAAAGAGCATGGACCAGTAAACGACACCTTCAGACTGCATAAAAACACCATTCAGAAGACTAAAAATTGGCGAAAGTTTTGCCACTACGAGGACAGAAATGAAGGGAACAAAAGGAAAGGAAATAAGGAAAGACATTCTTATTCACTCAAAGTAAAGTTCTTTATGAAAAGGGCATTTCTCCGAGAATAAGATTGAAAGATATTCGAATCGCTATCTTTGGAGCTCTTCACCTTTGGTCGACGTACAATGGAAACCACGAACGAATCAGATTCTCTAACTGCAACTAGACGCGTCATTAACGAATTTTTTGTCTTACATAACTAATGCAGCATGTTCGTAATATTTGAAACATTATTCAAAATGAATATAATGTAACTATTTAACTTGTAGTCAATGTTGTAATCATTAAATTTATGAACAACTCAACTCTTCTGAGAAGAGTTTATTATTTTGGATAGTCCAATATTATGTGCAACATTCCAGATGGTAGGTGTAACTCAAAACATATAATCATACTACCATCAATTTCCACGCAACACCACTATCTCTGACCATATTAATATAAAAACACACAAACTAGAAAACGAATAAATTGTTAGAGTAACCGAACGCGCGTATTAATTCATTTTTCGAGGAGACTCCACAAGGCAATGTTCCATCGTCGTTTTCCCCCCACACTATCATCGGCTGGACGAAGATACGCGCGCGATTGAAGAGATGCGAATGTTGGTGGCCGAATTGAATGACGTGAGGAGATAATAAAAGTTGTGATAGAATGAAAAGCAAAGGAAAAGGGACTATCCCGAGCAAACCTACTGTGAACTCACTTTGTCCACCTCTACTAATTCTATTCGAATCAGCCGGGATTTGAAGCACTACAGGTAGGTGTGTGCGCTATGCGCTACGCAACGGGTTGACCCACAGTACGGATGCCCTGGTATTAAGAGATTTCAACATAGGATTAGGAATGCAACATGATAAGGATGTCAATTTACATAATACTGGAATGAACGTATTAAGGTTAAATAATAATTGTCATAGATACTGTATATGGTTTCACACCGGATATCTGTATATTTTTTTATGGATCATCTACTCAAAATATGTTTAGCACCACTTTCAAGATATGTTTATGTATAATTGAATTCTTTTGAATGATCACAACTACATTTATCATGAACTGGCATGAATTCACTATATCGAGTAAATTCAACTCTTTCAAACCAGATAACATTTTAAACCAAGGAATCACGAAACGGAGTATGAACAAGAAGCTAAGCTAAGTATGAACAAGAAACATTGGAGCTCAGAGAGCGGGGTAGCGATTTATATGTTCTTAAAACGTAAACAGTTGAAAGATCGCACCACTGTCCTCAGCGGCATCCAGCAGCGATTGGTGTAACCAATTTAATCTCATTAGTTTCTCTGGAGAGATATAGATAGCATTTCCAATACAGTGTGTTGTGGATGTGTTCTACAGTTAAACATTTTAAAAACAACTAAAATTATGAAGAAACTAAATAACACAGTCTTCTTAGTCATTTAAGCAGAGCGACATCTACTTAGATAACGATAATTTACTCGTAAGAAACGACTAATCAATAAAGGTAAATGGAAGTCCTACAGAACATCAGCACGAATTTCTCACGCGGAAATATGACTCGCAACTTTAAACAAGAACCACACATCTTCTATCTCGTTCTAACCCAACCACGTCCACTGTGGCTCATCCATTTAGCACGGAAATGATGCTAAAGAGACTACTGGAAAGTGACGAATGGCATTCAGCGCTGTTCCGTTACGAAGATGTGTTGCTACTAGCAACCTAAACCACACAACCAACACAAAGACGAATCACTAAGGCGTGCTAAAATACGGTGAGGCGTCCATCGCCGGGGAAATGTATTCGCAGTACTGCGTCCCGCGTAGAAGCAAGACTTATCTTTCCGTGAAATGCGTATGCACGAGAAGACGATACGTATTATATATGAAATGGACACATTTTGAATTATAATATTTTCTTTATCAACTTATCGTAATTCGAAAATTGGTAATGATTAAATGCTTTTCCAAATCCATTCCTTTCTTCGCCTTAAATGCTCCGAGGAATGTATTAAAAAATTTCTGAGAAAAAAGTGTCGATCTTTTAAACTCAAGTATGTTTGGAGAATCTTTAAATATACAACTATATTATTCCAAATATTTTAGTAAAATATGACCTATTACCGAAACAACTAATGGCAATATATAAAAAACAATGGAGTCTTACATCAACTGTCCATCATCACAAAATTTTCTTTCATACAGATTAACCTTCATTAAACTTGAATTGAAAACAAAACAGCTCTCACACTATATCAACAAATCTCAGTACTCAGGAGACGTATTAGCAAAATATCGTGAAAATATTGTTTAATGTATCATTCACATTTTTCATAACTCTTTCATGGCGGAAAGAAATGACAGGGAGAATCTCCGGAATTGGCTGGTTAGCGAAGAACCGGGTCTCGAGGACCACCGCGCCAAATTCGTCGTCATCTCACACAGGAAATGCACTGCGTCACTTTTCCCGTCAGCAAGAATCAAATTCCATCTGGGTGGCACACTTTTCTCATACGACGACGAGGTCGAGATGCTTGCGAATAACGAGGGGAAAGGGCGCTCCGGGCAGAAGGTATTAGCGCCAATGGAAATGCGGTCTCCACCGAGTTTGTTTATCTAACGGATAAGTTTCTAAAGCACATACTTTCCTCGTGTAGTCCTTATTCAATTGTTTTAATAACGAAATGTAATCATATTGTTTGTTAGTTTATAACACTGCACAATTTTTCGCCAGGAATATGAAATTCTTTTAGGATTAGAAACAAAAATCTGTATTTAAATAAATAAATTTTACAGTCAAAAAAGCAGTTATAATACTGCTTTTGACCACGTGAAAAGGCAACAGAAACTTCCTCTCTGTAAATAGGCAAGGGCCCATTCTGTAAGTTTCGATCAAGGGCCCAAAGGAAAAGGTGTATTTCTAAAGGAAGTCGTGAAACAAATAAGAGTTTTTTTGTTATTCCCAAAATAAATCGTAACAATTAAAACCAGTTAAAATTTGACATATATAACAACAAATATATTGATGACATTCCCGCCTGTACATAAATCAACTGAAAAAGAAAAAACAGAAAAAATCGTGCCAGGGTGGGGTTAGAGGGATAATTAATGGACACAACCGTGCAAATGATAACTACAGATAGAAACAAACTATTATGAATAATAAGAACCAAAACAGCAATGAAAATTGTAATTGAATCAATATTAGGAGTACTATTTGGCATGATAAAGGATAAGAGGAATAAACATCATTTTACAAAATCATACAAAAAAATTATTAGGGCACTGAAACTCATAACTTTTTTTTATTAAAACCAATAAATTCTTCATCATAGAAGCAATGACGCAGTAGGACGCTTCTATTTGAATCTACCCGCGGATTTGAAGACATTTAATTGAATATTCTTTAACATTTTACAAAAATACAGCTCCGCAGTGAACCCATGAAGTCTCATTTAGAAAAACTCCTGTTTCTCCGCAGATGAGAAAAAAAAACATTTAAGTGTTCTCTGCATATGCAATAGATCAATTCCCTCCACGTCTCTACTTTGAGAAAAGGCATCAAATCTTCGAGGTCGTACTTTGACTTGTTAGGTTTCCACAGACGCAATTCAGGCATCTCATCTTAGGTTTGCAAGTTAGGTGATGGAAAGAATAAAAAGTCTTCATTTATTTAAAAATTATTTTTACTCTTTTTTGGGGAAAGGGTTCAGAATTCTTACTCGTACCTTGATTCTAGAAAAAAATCAGCAAATAGGAGCATTTGAATAGATCAGAGTGAACACAATGAAACCGATATAAATCAATCATAATCATGTTGACGCTTGAATGGTCACTTAATCTCGTGAAACCTAAAGTTTTCATTGTTTCTTAGATATAAACAGCTAAAACATGAAGAGAATACATCAATATCGTCGCACAGTCTTTCAGCAAATAAACCTCCGGCATCAATATGATTCATTATCATTAACTCCTAACAGTTATATAGTAAGACATTGTTATACAAGTTATTGAAATATATTAAGATAATAAAAAGATTGTATGCAAAAATGCGTAAACAAAATATATTATTCCGCTTATATTGCATTTAATTGGCTAAGAGGGCTACCCCCCCCCCCCCCATTGGATCTGAACTATTCACAGATAAAATTGAAGCAGATAAATGTCATACTTTTTAAAGTGTTACTAATTAATTGTTATATTTATAATTATTGTTATTAATAATACCAGATTAATAAAAATAATATAGCTATATTAATAACTTTAATAATAACTTTTTATTGTATGTGAACGAAATGTCATCATCCACATCAGATTGCAAAATGGTTCTTTTTGCTGATGATACTAATTTACTATGTAAACACGCCATCGCTCAACAAGTTTTGTCTAACCTTTCGGCTTGGTTCCATGCTAATCGTCTCATTGTAAACACTGACAAAACCTTGTATATGTCATTTCACAATAGTTTCACAACATCTTTACCCCAGGTCTCTCTTTCGCTAAACGGAACACAATTAAAAACTGTTACGAATACAAAATTCTTAGGTCTGCATATTCAAGACAACATTAAATAGAATTGTCACGTTGTCAATCTTAATTCCAAATTAAGCAAATTGTGTTACGCATTCCGAAACTTAGTTAACGCAGTTAGTCCACGTATTTCCCGTTGCGTATATTTTGCAAACGTGTACTCCCAATTACCTTACGGCATTACCTTCTGGGGTAATTCCGGTCAGAGCATTCAAACTTTCTGAATCCAGAAGAGGATAGTTCGGATAATTTGTAAATCTCACCCCCGAAACTCTTGTAAACCGTTATTAAAGGAATTAAATATCTTAACACTTCCCTGCATTTATATTTATCAAACGGTCGTGTTTGTTAAAACCGAATTATTGAAGTGCTTTTGCGAAACAGTCTCGTTCAGGAACTCAATACTCGCAATAGTAATAATATTCATCGCCCTAAAGTGTCAACCACTCTTTGCCAAAAAGGACCATATCATTCGGGAATCGTTCTATGTAATACCCTGCCCAAGAATATAAAAGATATTATGAAATTGAATCTGTTCAAATCCGCGGTTAAAAACTACCTCCTGCCCCAGTGCTTCTACAATGTAAAAGAATTTATTGATTTTAATAAAAGTTAAATCCGTCTTGTACTTTATCTTGCCATTGTTGTAGTATTTTTTAAATAACTTATAACAATTTCAAAAACTATTTTCTTGCAAGATTGTTGTGTCTTATGGCTCATATTAATTTAGTTTTATGTGTACACAAAATTGGCACGGTTGTGTACGTAAATTCTGTAGCCCCATCCTGGCCCGGGTTTTGCTCCAGTTTTCTGTACAAGCGGATTTCTTATACAGGTTCTGTAGGCTTGGTCTAGAGGCGTGTTTATTGTAACAATATCTCTTGAATTTAGTGTTATTTCAATTCTTATGATTTTTAAACACTATACTCAGAAAAATCTATAGTTCGATAATTTGTACATTAAAATAATTTTTTTGTGTTAAATTACAAACATATTGACATTCTATTTGTATTATAACTCGTACCTAACTTTTTATTCTTATCTAGGAATTTTTGATGAAATTTTGAATCCGCGTCAGCCTTCAGGGCCCTTGATCGGAATTGATGGGATGGCCCCTTGCTTGCTTCCGAAGAGTAAATTAGTTTATTGTCCTCCACGTGGTCATACGAAGTTTGTACTGCTTTTTAGACAACAAATTTATTTATAAATAATTGTAATTGTTATTCATTATACCAGATTGTTAATTATTTATTTGATGCATTTTATTTAAAGGTATTATTTATAAAATGTGTGTTGTAAAGCCGTTGTATTTTAACACAAAAATGCTTCCCTGTTAACCCAAACTTCCTTGATTTACTGTCTAGATCCGCCACTGATTGGCTTTTCATTCCAACACCGATCAAAACATGTCAGTATATTTATAATCCACTTAAGAGAAAAACTTCATAATTGAACTATTATATCGAGGAATGACTCAATAAATCGCCAATCCCCGTCGCAACCAGCAGATGTCAACATGGGTGAAGTGTCTCGTACGAAATTCGGCGCTAATGAGGCCAGCAGCTGCAGGAGGGCGACGAGGCCGAGTGCCGGTATCCATCACACGATCTGCGCGAGTCGGTCGGCAAAAGCAGTTGAGTAGGATACCGACTCAGTTGTCTACAGGAAATACTTATTCCTGAACTCCTGAATTCCGGAAATGGTGGGTCAATCAATATTAAGCACTCAACGGAAAATGTGCGCTTCACAACAAAGTATTGGCAAAAATAATTTTCGAAATCTTGGAATCTTGGAATTATTATTTAATCCATCAAAATATAATACAAAAACTATTCTTGCACGAAAGTAACATTAAGTTGATCTGAAATCGTGCCCCAATCATCTCGCGCTCTTTCGGCATATTTTTCCTATCGTTGTCATGGGAGGAAGGGGAGCTAACAGCGACTTACCCGCATGTACTAGTGTCTGGGTACTATAAACAATTCGTTTGTCAGGCGAGCTGAGGGCGAGTCTCAGGTTTGATGAATTGCCTGTATCGACCACCATCAGATACATGAGGAAAAATCCATTCTTCAACTCTACACAATTTAGACAATAGAAGAAATTCAAATATTTTTGTAAATTCTTATCAAATTTGACCTGGGGAAATTTAATAGAAAATATGTTAGAGCAATACACTATGATGTTAATAGAAATTAATTAAACGAAAATATTGGGACGAACAATTGAAACGTACATTTTTTTTTATTACAGCGAGTATCAAACCCCGTAAGTAAATATATTTTAATAACGAAGTGAATAACTTAAGTAATGAATATACCTTCACGATGATAAGGTATCGTACCCATCGTTACCATAGTCAAATTAGCAAGTGATTATAGAGGTTAAAATATTATCATAAATCACAGAATTATTATAATACTGAAAGTTATTAATGTCAAAACTACAAAACAATCTGTAGCAGTTAGTATCAATAATGAGTTTGCCAATATCTGAACTTCAACCAAATGCAAATACGAATTCGGTGCGGTATTTCTTTTGTTTCAATGATACTGATGTACTTCAACAATTTTTATTTAACTGAAGTAAAACGGAAGATACACACAATAGTTTTGGTTTGTGAAATTTGGTTACACAATATGACAGTAATTTGTTGATAGATTATCAGGTTTACAGAGAGATAATTCAAAAACATATTTACGAACTCCCTTAGTTAGAAAATAAATGTTAATAAAAATCTCGAGATCAAAATTTTCAATATATTTGTATTTTTTCGTATAATAAAATAAAATACTAGCAGCTTTGCAGTTTGGTTTGGTTTGATTCTAAGAAACATCGTTTTACACAAAATAAAGCATCATCACGTAAGAACCATCAAAATTGATCAAATGAAGTTAAATCCTAATGCTTCAGTAGTATTTGTATATCTTTAAACCTCAACTTATAGAGGAGGCTAGTAAGTGGGTAAGGTGGAGCATTTGTCTCATGAAGCTGATGTTCCCCCAAGGGTGGATGGTGGGGGTTGCCATTCCCTGCTAGTATTGGAGCAAAATCGATGCCGGGTTACATAGATGTCCTAGTTAAGTCCTCGTTCCCTAATAAAAGTCATGGAAAAGCGCTATTCTTTCTTCCTCGCGCAGGAAACCTCCCAAGGAGGTGAGCAGGAGATAATGGCGAAATCACTTGAAACCGTCAAGGCCCGAAATCAATCATTGCCACTTCTTCAACAATCACCGTAGAGCCAATTAAGATTCAAGTTTAAGATGAAGAATAAAATTTCAGATTTTAAAACAAATTTGTCCGATTATCTCCGACGCGTCATTAAACTGTCTCTATTACAACACATCGTCCTCTTCAGTAAATCGGAATGTAATTCTACTGAAACTTCTCTATAACGTACACCTCCGTGACTTCAAAATTTGTCCGTTATTGAGACGTTTCCGCTTTTGCGAAGATAATTTCAACTTAGAATATAATGAAGGAGTGTGCAAAAATGTCCGCTATAGAGAAATATCCCCATTTGAGACGTGTCCGTTAAGGAAAAATACATTGTATAATGACATTTTTCATTTAAGCAATAAAATTGACTAAACTACGATAAGTCATTCATAGTTTTTTCATGCGCGTATTTAACGATAAATTCCATTATTTCCATTAATTTGAAACATGCAAATGTGCACGCAAACGAACAAGTCATTCAATTCTCAATGTTACGGCGAAATGCTGAAATTTCACAAACATGTGAACATTAAATATGCATTAAAGCTCATAAAAAGGAGAGTACCTGTTTCACTACTGATGACGTCACCTTGTCCAAGAGAATAAAAAGAAAGAACAATTCCGTTTTCGTTGAAACGCTGATTTAGTTTCATTCGCAATATGCCCGCGGCACCCTTTGTGCCAATGTTGGAGTAGCGAATTGAGCAACGGAGTTCATTTTGAAGTATCTCTGCTTGAGAGGACATGCGGGCGAAAGGCAGCTGTGTGCGCCACTGACATCAATGCCCTACACATGGAAAGTGAAAGGGATATCGGATCTCGGCGACAGTTAACTTTTTTCCAGAGACCTGACAAGGAATCCTACCTAAATAACCCGGTCAAGTTAAACACAAACTGAGCAAAATGTCGCCATATTACTTAATATAGTAAAACCTCTGTAGTGTTATGTATCCGGAATACAGCATATACTTATTTTAAAAAACTTGCTTTTTAAAATTAATTTTCATGCCTCGTCCTTGACGTTTGCACCAATACGTGACCGTTACCTCCATTATTTTTGTTGGTCTATATAACTGATTTATTGAACACTATTAAGTATACAAGCCTGCATGTTCAGTGAAGCATTCACACAAACTAAGAAGAATTAAAATTAATGAAAGGTTAAATTCATGTGTTTGGTAAGCAACTAAAAAACACTTCAATATTTGAGAGAAGCAGGTGCTTTTCTTAGAAATGTGGTTAGTGGGACCCGGTGATTAGCAGTGTACGTCAGTCCTACTGCTCTTTACCATGGCGCACATTGAGACGCAATCGAGTTGTCTGGCAACAAAATATCTCTCCTTCCTAATTCCCTCACCCAAGTCACGGTTAGGTAGGAGAGCAGGTCAAACGACTTGTCATGTAATAATATTAATAATATACACAAATTTCAGAAAGCACTTTTTGCGTTATATTACTTTACGGGATTTTGGCATCCCTAGACACGATTCTTCGTCGACCGTGGTTTCGAAAGACCAGAATCCTCGGACGCATAATGAAGTACAGATGCGGAAGCAGCACCTCTACTGAAGTGAGAACATTATTCGTGTACTGACAAAGCGCCACTCAAGCTGCTTGCGTGATGGGGAGCGCGGGAGTGCGTTTGTGTGCGTTTGAGAGACGGAGGGGGTCGGGAGGGAACGTTCCAAAAGCGGAGAAGGGAGGAGGGACAATGCTCCCTCTGTTGTGCTTCTAAGAGCACGCACGTTGCCATGCCTCCCTCCGCAGCATATACGCGTCCTTCCGCAGTGAAGTACGAAGGAAGACTTCGTCTATAGCACTGTAAATGTATGGTAGAACCTTCACAAAAGATCAGTACACATTCATGCGAATGTATTTTTTACTGAGAGTAGCCCACTAAAGATTCGTCTTTGGCGGGAGATTATAAAGGTGATATATGTGCGCCTACATAAAGTATATATACTCTTAAAAATTAACTATTCGTAGAAATGTTAAATACTTCACTGCCTTTGGACCCTCTGATCGGAATTGATGTCTTTCATACGGAGGGAAATTAATTTATTGTCCTCCACGTGGATCTACGCGGTTCATAACTGCTTTTTTATGAATATGTGTAAATTACTTCTATTCTGTATTTTCTAATTCTCATGTCTTACTGTAAGAAAATACATTTTAAACATTCTAGTCTCTTTGGGGGTGTCCGAACCTGATTGTCCTCACCCGTCGCAGCGCTTGTTACGGCGTACTACTATACACAAAAATATTTTCTGAACATTTAAGGGATATACTTTTAGCCACCGTATTAAATTTGCAAAGCAAAAACAGCACCATGGATGGGAGTCGAACTCTCGCCCGCTGCTTCATTCCACACAAAAATGTTTTATCAGTCTCGTTATACAAGTGAAGTTTCGAGGGATAGCAAACATATTTAACTATCCATAACTTACACTCAATTTTGTCAACACAATATTGACAATAACTTAAATATTCCACAACGAATATTTGCTCATGATTATACTGGCATCTTTAAAACCAACCAATCATTCAAACCACGAAAACATCTGCATTAATAACTAATTGGTGTACATATAAACTCCTTACAAATCTCATACAATTCGTAAACATACGTCTACCACACGGTCTCCAGAGAAGTATTGGTGCCGTCAATAAACAAGAACAAGTCTTTACTTTGAATCCAGCAACTTTCATTGTCAAGATCATGATTCTCACTTAGCCAATCACAGCCTGTGCGATACCGATGCGAGCGTCCCAATCCCATCCATCGTCCCCAACACGTGCAGCGGAGGTCGACAGCGTAGCCTTGCGCATTGACTAACGGCGGTGTGCTCAATGGCATTTTTATCAGCTCCGCGGCGCCGTGAGTTATTGGCACGCTGGACGAGGAAGGTAGGCGGAGGAACGGGGGCGGCGCTAGCAGAACAGTGACCCTCGCGGGGGCGGGAGTAACGCGGTCGTTCCCGGGTGGCGGTCACACGACCAACGATCACCGATGTGACCGCGGGACACGAGATTGGGGAAATACAGCGATATCTCGGTTTTGATCGAGAAATCGTTGGAAAATAATCGCCGCAACCCGAGGTAATTGTTCCCGTATCATTCTACGTCACTAAAATTCAGTCGACCACGTTTTATGGAGCTGTGAGTTGTATGAGGTAAAGAGAGATATTTGAATTGTATAAAGACAACAGATGTTCCTTCCATACGAAACTATGAACAGTCACTAGACAGTGAAGATAAATACATCGTCGAAGACTGTTAACAACATATGGAACATAAAGGAAGGGATAAAGATGGTTGGGTGATGATGAGGTTTGGAAACGATCTTAAGAATAACAAAGAAAGAAAGCCATGGAATATCTAACGATGGAAACACGGCGTTCGTAACATGATGATTTACATCGTGATCAGTTCTTTACAGATGCTACTAATTATTAACATATTGTATTGAATTATTTATGATTTAAATATGAAAATGATAATAAAATTTATGTAATTATAAAAAAAATTTAAAATGGAAAAAAAGTAACCCCAATTAATTCATTTGACACTGTGAAATGCGCACCAAAAACACGTTCTATTTTAAATATATACTGCATTAGTCCCACAATATCGCACAAACAAGCTGAAGCTCAAAGTGTGTGTTGTGGTCTCTTAAACATAAAATGGGGCTAGATATAATAATTAAACAAGTTCTGAAATATTTCCATCGTAAAATTAGCAGCGATGTCGCTAGGACACGCAGACGAAATCCGAGGTAATCAACGAATACAGAAACTGTTTTTCGCGAAAAAACCGATGAATACCGAAACTGACGATAACAGAAGCCAACCAAAAAAGAGGTACTGCTGTATGTGAAAACCTAACCATGACAAAACAATGAAAGGACAAAATACACTTACTCATTGCTTGTTTTTTTACTTTCGATCATCAGGTGCATTATGGTAACATAGAATGCGAAACTCTATCAAAGAATCAAACCTGACTCATAGAAGTTGGTCTTATATTGATTTATATGTCCTAGAGCATAGTGTAATAAGACAGGTGTACCGGTCCCGAGCAATGCAAGCCAATTATGATCCAGAGATTTTTCGGAGCGGGTGTGTTAAGATATCGCCTCACGCCTACAACACAGTCAAACATTTTACATAAATTTGTAAAGAACTTTTAACTTCTCTCTCAAAAAATGTCTCGCGTTTCATTGGCTGGCGAGCGTCCCACCCACCTCGATGCGCAATGGCACACCATGTGTTATTCTATTATGGTCCTAGAGTACCTTAATTGCTAATGTAAAGAAACAAGGATAATCGAGTAAATTATCCATATACAATATCCATACCATATCCATATACAATAAAGTAATTCACGAAAAATTATTTCAAAAACTTATCCAACAATATTTATTTCTTATTAGGTCATGACAGGACAAACCAATGTAATAATTCATGTAATGCAGGCGCTTTGCGCCTAGGGACTCCTAGCATTTAATCTACCCAAGGAATCCTCCTCTTTCAATATTTTAAATCGGATAGTCAAAAATCGGAAAATAATTTGGCAATTCAATTGTCTCCTGATGAGAAAACTGATGTGACCTTCAAAGAAACCTATACAGAGGAAAATTGATACAGATAGACGCATGAAAGTCAACTCATGTATAAAGAACGTATATGAGTATCCGGTTTTAGTGTATGTAGCTTAAAAGCGTGTGTTATAACAATCAAGAAGGACCTATCCCCTGTATTCATGTGACGTGTGCATATATAAATCTTTTCATGAGATTAACTAGTCCCATTTACGAGGAGAAGGCAAATAAATGAATTGCATCGAAGTTTATTGAAAAATTTTCAACTCCTTTAAAAAATGCTTAAAAATTTCAAAAGTGCGTTAGATAACATTACGAGTTGAAAAGAACTAATTCAACTCAATTACAATTTCGTGGTCGCGAAGAAGTAAATTTATAGCAAACTTTACAATTCAGTGTTGTTAGTTAATAGCAGCTTAAAAGCTCACTACACATTTTAAAAGTCGCTATCTTTCATTTTCACACAACTTTCAATCAATTTGTTTCGAAATTTGCTTTCATTTAAATGCGCATGCTCGAATTCATATGATGAACAATGAAGAAATTACGGTGAATGTAGATCATACTTGCAAGATAAAACCCAAATTCAATACTCGTACACACAAAATGCTTTCCAGTTTAATTCGTTTTCTCCTGTTAGTTTGAAATTTCTATGCCAAATTAAAATTTAAGGGGACCAAAAGATCAAAATGGTATTCAGAAGTGAAAATAAAAGAAGAAATCACAAAAAAATATTCAATTCTAGCATTTAACCTGCAGGTATTTATTAAGAGCAAATTTTCAGCATAGATTTACTTGGAACCATTTTCTAGAGCTCATTTTTCAACAAGAACAAAACTTAAGAGAAATGTGACGTACGTGTCCCATGGAACGAAAGCGCATCGCTGAGGTTCGTTGGCGAGGACTCGGAGCAGACAGACTCTTTATGATGCGGGAGACTACGAAGGCGCCGACAACGCGACCAAAAGCGTAGTTAACGACTGGCGCATTACTTTCCCTCCAGTCATAATGCATGCAAGACGAAAAATTGCGGACCTGCTTCGGATGCTCTGGTATTCGGAAGAGGTTCTCAGCACGCGAACTCAGAAACTCAATAATAATAATAATAATAATAATAATAATAATAATAATAATAATAATAGAAATTTATTTCCAGTTTGCATGAGTTTTACAAATGTATTACAACCTTTTTTTTTACAAATTTGTTTACAAACATGTATATAACAATCCTGTATTTAAAAAAATAAAATCATTAAAAAAATTATGATAATAATAATAATAATTTAATAATAATAATCCTCGTCGTGGCCACGATGTCAGCGTGATTGCTTGTCACCAAGTCATCCCGGGTTCGATACCCGGGCGGGAAATAAAATTTGTAGCTCTTTGTATCCATGTCCCAGTTTAATTAGCTGGGATTTACAAAAGAGTCCGACCTCTGCGACTAACAACCGCAGTTGTAATGCTCGGATACAGTGGTCTGGATCATATCTCGACGCTGCCCCGATGTCGGTTATCAAGACGAGTCTAGTGAGTAAAGTCAAATCAGTAACTGAGCCTTACTGGTAGTCGTCTTGGCCGAAACGAAAATACATACATACAATAATAATTTATTGGACCACATAGTTCATTACAATGATGTACAATGCTAACAATATTTGTAATAATAAATTTTCCGAATAAAAATAACAACAATATAGTAATATTAAATTCATTGATCTATATTAATTTAGCTTATTGCAGAAAATGAATAATTACTGACACTAATAGTTTCATTAAATATTGTAGTTTTCCTTTGAATGGGTCCAGTGTATTAATGTTTTGAGATTTAATGGCAACGTATTATATAGCTCGAATATTAATGATCAGGAGTGAAGTTCTGTTAATAATGAGGACGAAGAAGTGTTGAGCTTACAATGACATTAAAAACGAGAGTATGTACTATTAGTATTTTTAGGGTCCACGTTTTTATAATTTGATTAGGCAACTTTGCGAACTAATAAGCTATCAATTTTTATACTCAAAGATGAGTAAGTGACTGTTCTTCTTTCGCATCATTAATTGTTTGGAGAACAACTCCAACAAAATATTATTACGACTGGGATTCTCTCAACTGTTAAGTGGTCGTGTAAATTACGGCACCCGCTCGAAAACGTTTACATAATTCTACCCGGGTCCCTCTCTGAGAACCAGAGAATGCAGAAAGTGCACATTTCTTTTAGATTACACCGGGACACCGAAATATATCGTAAGTAAACACTTATTGTACTTTATCAGGCACTTGTCATAATAACGTTTCTCTCCTAGATAACATGAGTTCTGGAAAATATATTTATGACAAAAATTTATGAGTAAACATTGTTTAAGGCATATTAAATAATTGTGCATCACTTTTAATATAATCTAAGAAAAGATCGAGATAAGATAATAAACGACCCAACATAGTTCATCACGAAAAAAGAGAAGAAGAAAATGAACTATTGATGGTGGTTGGAAGATGACGTTGCTTCCCATGTTTCAGAGGCGTAATACGCAAAACTTTGGAAACAGGTTTTGAATAATTTAAGTTTAATTTTGAGAAGGATCCTGTTGTAATGGAGAAAGGCGACCTACTGATTTTCGTGGCGATCTCTTTATACGGTCTCAGCTGTTTATCCAAGTATTCAATAGTTATCTGAAAGGAATTAACACTTGGGCCAATTGTCCACTTGCTTTGTTCACAATTTCATTTAGAACTGTGGTACAAACGTACAAAACAGAATAAGAACTTAAATTATGTAATATTACTGTGTAATATTGTTGAGGTCTTGGTCATAATAACATTGTCAACAATATTACATAGTGTACATGTGTGGTCAAGAATCCTCAAATATTATTTCATTTTTCATCTGGTTCCTTTAACACAATTCTCATTTCAATGTACAAGGAATGATGAAAAAATTCGCAAATATATTTACTTCGTTCTAGTGAACATTCCATTACATATTGAAATGGTTCATTACGTGATTAATGTTGGATTCCTTCTTTACTGACAGGCATAGGTGATGAGGGAATAATATCTAAGAAAATTGACGTTTTCGAACTTATTCTGAATGAAAACTTATTCCAAAATGTAATTTACTTTGATTGATACAAGAGTAGAATTTTCTGAAAACTGCACTGTTTGCGAGTTGTTTCCACAATATCGCACAAGTGCAAAAATTGAGGGAAACTCTAAATAACTCTTTTTTGCGTTTATTTGCAGAGGTAAAAACCATTCCAATTTTCCGCAAATCAAATGGGGGCAACACCTGTATTGGCGTTTGTTTCTTTCCCTATTAAGAAAAATATGTTAATTCAATATTATAAAATATATTATATTCAATACTATTATACAATGTTATCTACAAACTAAGTGTTAAATTTCATTTCAAAAACTAATGAAATTTGTTTTTCTCCTGCCTGTCCCAATCTAAAAAAGGCTTAAAGAAATCTTATCATACTAGAAATATTTCATAAAAACATCTCTTCTTCTATATCGTTGTTCAAATTTTCCCGTTATCTGTTGATAATGGGCTGTGTATCAATAGATCAAGGTTATGAGGATACATAATAAACAGGCGCGCTATTTATTATTTAATGCGCTATATACAAAACAATATGCCTTTACTTTTATTTAAATCTTCAGAGTAATTAGTCCAAAGAAACAAGTAGAGTTTAAGTTGAATTCTCATTTTGTGAATACGTTTCAGACAGTAAAAACTGCGTTTTCGCTATTGCACTACAAATTTATTACGTAATACTAGCTCCGTCGGTACGATTTAATCACATGATACAAATTAATTTCGCGAATAATTTTTTAAAGATTTATCCATTGATTAACAGAATTTGTTTTTGTGATATTATTTTCTGTTGAAGACAAATTAATATTATGATATTTCTACGAGTTTAATAATACTATTATCTTTTCAACATTTATCATCCGTCAGTAAGTACGTCCTATTTTCCGTTTTTTTTTAAAATCTGTGAAACTTTATTGTAAGAAATTTACATAATCACTCTCCCCGAAAAATCTTGAAGTATAATCTTGAATATATTACAATAAGGAATCATAGAAGAACTTTATCGACGATGTCGTCAGATCAAATGTAGCTGTTGATAACTTGTAGCTGATGTAAGACTTTCACAAAACGTTATATAGCTCATTATTTGATCAACAGTGGTTCTCGATACGTACGTACTGACTTTTTCAAATTTCTTGAAACCATGGCGGGATATATAAATTAGTTAAGCTTAACAAAACTCTTACATTAGTTTTGCTAAAATATTTGCAGACCTAAAAATAAAATGTGTCCTCCAATCGGAACAACAAAGTATAAAGTAAATATATTTAAAATTAAATCAGACGAAACATTCTCTATGAGTTATCAATATATAAGTGTCTCTTTATGAAACAAATTGTGGTAGATTTTTTTTCATACTTTCATACTAATTGATGGAGAAAACTTTGTTTTATCATGACAAATGTAATGTTTATAGATCGGCATCGAATGTTTTTTGTTTTTTTCTTATTGTTGCACTTCCTCAGTCAGTGAAAACAATGAAAAGGCATGAAGTGAGCAACATTCGAATAATACCTTCTCCGCACTATTTTCATGAACGTAACTTCCATTTCTACTTTTTTCTCAAACATAAAATACAATCGTTTCACTTCTTTACAATGTTTCAATACACACAAATCGAGCAGTAATCGTATATTGCTAGTCAAATTCAATATCAATCAACTGAGGTTCGAACCACTATTCCCAGAAATTCAACCAACATTTGGTACACTAAGGAACACACACACAAAATTGAACCTTTATCTCGAGTTTTGAGTTGTAAAGAAAATAGACCCGGCATACCTAGAAACACAGGTTCAATTCTTAAGAGGGGCAAAAGATTCCTCAAAATTCCTTTAAATTCATAAGTGCATGAATAGGTTCTGTCTTTTTTTAGATAAGACATTCCAAACAAACAACATTTTTCGTGGACGATGGGACGAGTTGCATCGTTTTCGAAATTCCTGTGCGGACTCAGCTGTTTGGAAAGGCCTCCGATGTCATGCTAAAGAAAGCCGAAGGCCGGCACAGTCACCAGGTGGATTCAAGTTCGAGACGAAACAGGGTGGAGTGGAATTTCGATAACCAGTTCCTTTTTCTACTTAATTACTACTCATTTCTCAGGAGCAGGGAATGCGACGGATTGAAAATTGCACACAGGTCTGAGCGTACGGGCAGAATGGATAGCCAGTTGCGCCCACCAAGAGCAACTACACATTTCAAACGCCAAGAAGAAGGTTCAAAAATAAAAGTTGACTGCAGGATACCTTATTAGAAACGTTTATTGTAAGATCTAAATGACTTTGTAGGCAGTTGAGTACTAATTATATCTGTTAATTAAGAACAACGAAAAATGTTCCTTCTTCGATCATATACATTTTTTAAAACAAGCGTGCACCCATTTACGATGTAAGTACTATAACGTGCAAAGGTTTAGAGCTGTATTTAATATAGTAATTCATTTAGTACAGTACAATTTATATTAGTTGTAAGTCAGAGAATCACAAAATAATTGGAGCACACAAAGAGAACACTTAATGAAATAATAGCGTACGACCACGGGTAAAGAAATTATATTTCACAATTACAGTGAAAATATTTATGGAGCATACCATTAACGGAGTATTTTAAGATACATGCGCCATATAAAATACATATGCCAGAATAAACCTAGCAGGTTAAGGCATTCGCGAATTATTGTCATTAATATACGACAATGTTTATGTAACTTATCAATCCATTACACATTGTGACGTGGAGACGGTACAAGAGTCTTTTTTCTACACAGTTAATATAATATCATTTAATTCGGTGTATTATCCGTATGATTTAGTACGAACGTAAAAGTTTCTTCATATCATAAAATACTTCCTTCATATCAAATGCAGAAAAACTCATGAGGGCTGTCCTCCTCAAATGTAATACGAATTTATGAACAGAAAATTACTACAGTAGGATTAGTTTTAGTTATAACTAAAAACGATCTATATAACTTATATATAATGTCCCAGAACTCCACATAAAAAGTTGGAGGGATGATTGAGCATAAAATCATTAAGGTACACAAGTCCGGAAATGACTCCCGAAGATGTCCCAGAAATGTTGCGACAAACCTCTAGGGGAGGTGGGGCACGCCATAAGGTTTGAGAATTGCATCGCAACCCATGGTCTCAAACGTCAGGGGTAAGTGGTAGCAGAGGTCGAAGATCGGAAACAAGAGAATGATTCATTTGAAACATTCCTAATGATTTCTAACATTTCAAATTCTAATGTTATAACATGCTGGAAGTTTACACCATATCTGAGCCACCAACACAGAGCAAGTAAGAACACAAGACAAAATGGTGTTTAAAACTTTTTTTTTTGGGGGGGGGGTGTTATAGAAGTGATAAGAGGCGTTCAAAGGAAAACAACAAAAAATTACACGAGATGTTCAAATTATAGTCTGTAACTATCTTTCTAATTTAAGTTAATACCGAATATACTACCATTACCCAATTACGAATACTTTCATGCAAATTCATTAACTTTCATGTTTACCAAGCTTGAGGAACCTAATACAAATATTATTAAAAGCACACTATATATACTCCACGTTAATATGCAAACGTTATTTTCATTTCTGTTATTTCTCTCATATAAATTGATCGTGTAAATGTATTTCCATGATTAATTCGGAAACAATTTGAAGTGTTCCGTTGAATGTTAAATCTTCTTCGTCAGTACACACAGTGCACTTGAGGTCTGTTGCAAACTAAAAGCTATTAAATATTTTAATATAATTATTTACATTATACACTACCAAACGAAATAGGATTCACTGCTCTCACGAAATCACGGAGAATATGAAAATATTATTGAGGCGTGTTTGCACGTCTTTATCTTTGCGATAGATTTATGACCTTCATTTCTTCAGTTTGATCTCAAAATTCCTTCTTAACATTTGTTATGGAAATAAAATGCGGCCCTAATTGTAAAATATATAGATGTGATCAAGTAACTGGGAACTCGAAATGATAACAGGAACAAAATTATATTCACAAATGCAAACACCAAAAGAAGTGTATCTTGCACCCATATTGAACTCAATAAGTTATTACCTATCTTTAAGACATTTCTTTCTCCCTTTCTGTTCGCTAGACCAGCGCTGTCCAACTGGCACTTTTTTTGCGGCTCGCGAGTTATAAGTGCGGAAGAGTACATAGTACATTTTATATCCAATTTTTCCTAAAACGTTGGGGTCACAACTTTGTGTTTTAAATCTATACTGTCAGAATTGATATTTGGCGTGGCATGTACGGTGAGATAAAATACAAAATTGTATTCGGAATTACCCCGCCGTACATTACAATATGAAAACATATACAAAATACAAAAAAATACTTTTTAAAAATATACTATTTAATTTTTCCAGCTGGAAATGATAAAAAAATTGTTGATGAGAATTAAAGTATCGCGTAAAATACATGAAAATGAATCATTAGTTTTCTTCATCATGCAACATTTTGCCAAACCCTATCCGGTTGCCCCCCGACCCGTATCACCGATCGATGGTAAGTGAATAGAAAATGGACAGGGTGCTAAGTTAAGTTGGACAGCGCTGCTCTAGGCGGTTCGTTCCGTATTTTTTGTAATTCATTGGATCTTCTTCTGAAATTACAAATATTATATTATTATTATATTTTATTATTATTAGTATAAGTTTTTGGCATGAAACAAGGGTGTAAGTCGAAGAGAGACAATTATCTGTTTCAGACTGGAGATTAACAATTGTAGACGTAAAATACATAGGAGTAATTGCTGACAAGAAATTAAAGTTCACAAAACACATTAAATATGTGAAGAGAAAAAAATTGAAAAATAGTATACAAATAGCAAAGAATTGGAATGGATAAGGATAATATGAAAAGACATGATGTGGTGCAAGAATATAAAGGGGCAATGTTGCCAATACACTCTTAATGCGCGAGTGCACAAGGGAAATGGGTAGCAAAAATTAAGAGAATATTCTACTTGCACTGGATAAGATATATAGAGGATGAAGTTACATTTAAAGACGTCGAGGTATATGTGACAGAAACTATGCCCGTTTGACGGGCTGCGTGTGAGTATATGTAAAAATAGAAGATGCCCTCGACTGACTAAGTCTTAAAGACTACGAATCAATGTAGTCAAATTCCAGACGTCTAAGGTCAAATGGAGGTATTGATGAAAAACTGGGAAGAAGAGACAAGAAGAAACTTTTTACAAAGAATAAAGTTTTAAACCCTGGTAATGGTTATGTGCTAAGGTACAGGGTAGAGAGACAATAATTTAATAATTATACAAAAAATTGTGAGATTCACAAGAACGTTTGAACAATGTTCAGTGGCTTGATTGATTAGTGAGTAAAGTATTTTTTATCTTAGAAATAAGGTTCGATTCCAACTCAGTACACTAAATAATGGTTGAAAGTTGATGATTTTGGTTCACCAAGAGTGAAATTGCCTTAATGTCATCAGGAAGTACAAGATGAACAATTCTCAGAAAATATCACATACTTAGTACACTCTAATCGTTACGAAAATGAAAATAAAAATATACACGAGGATCATAAAAACGATATTGAAAAAATAGGAAGTCACGAGCATATATAGATTACCCTTACAGATTTCTATTTTTACAGATATTTTGTGTAATGGTAGAGTGGGATTACTGACATATACTCGACCAAATTAGTAAATTCTGGTGGCGGAAGATAATGTTAGTGTTTGAAGCCAAATTTGTACGTCCCCAAGCGGAAAATTGCACGAGACAAAAAATTACAATGAGATTAAACGGAAAGAAGTGACAGCATAGAAATACAATTGCAAGTTCAAAGAATTGAATCCTCATTATAAAATTAATAATACTTTTCAATTGTTCACAGTTTATTTCAAATAAGGAAACAAAAGCACTCCGAAGTCTAAATTTAGTTTCGTGGTAGCCCTACAAACTAATCTTCTTCACCAAACTCTACAACTCTGATGGAAGAGTTTTGGCCTTCTCAACAATCTGCTTCCACGCTTTCCTATCTTTGACCTTCTTTCTCTAATCCACCTTTATTCTACGTAAATCATTGTAGACGTCCTCAGATCATTTCTTCTTCGCCTTCCTTGAGGTTTAACACCTAATGGTTTCCACTCCCATACAGTTCTTTGTTCCTCCATTCTGGAGAGATGAACAAACCAGCTCAATCTTTGAGATTTAATGCAAATTATTATATTTCTATTAATATTACTTTGTTTAATTCTGCATTTGTTTTAATTATCCAAAAGCCACTTTCTTCTCTTGTAGGACCAAATATCTGCCTGAGTATTTTCCTATCAAACACTGCAAGTTTTTCTATATTTGCATCTTTTAACACCCATGTTTCACTACCATATGAACCTTATGATTGCGCAATATAGTTTTAATTTCATGGTTTTGGTTACTAGTTTGCTCTTAAATAGAGTTGAATTCGCAAAATATGCCTTATTGCCCAGAGTGATTCTTTCTTTTATTTCTTCGTCAATCTCATTCAAATTTCTTGGATCCATAGTTAATGGTATGAATGAGTTAAGTGCTTCTATTTGAGTGTTGTTCACTTTGAGATTTTCAGTCCTTTTGGCTTTACAGGAGAATTGCAGAAATTTCGTTTTCTTTTCATTTACTACAAGACTGAGAGGTGAAGATAATAATTTGAGCTGATAGTAAGTTTCTGTTATTGACTGATTGGTCCTTGCGGTTATTAACACATCATCTGCGTGTGCCATGATTTGCTTTAAAAGTGTGGAAATATTCCCTCTTGCGTCCATTTGTTTCAAGACTGTGTTAAAGTCGGTTGCAGATAGAGGATCCCCTTGCTTGACACCAGATAACACATCAAACTGGTCGCAGAGTTCATTATTAACTTTTACTCTTACTTTGTTATTTGTTAACGTTAGCATAATTAGTCGTGCAAGCTTAGGTAGAACTTTATTTAGATATAGGCAATCAGGTATTTTATCTCTTTTAATTGCGTCAAAAGCTCTAGTATAGTCCACAAAAACATTATAGAGGTCAATGGTATGTTCATGGCAAGTTTCAAAAATTTGTCTGATCATAAAGATGTTATCTATTGTTGATTTATTAGGTCTAAATCATATCTAGGTCGCATCAAGTTGACAATGTTGGTAAGTCTCTTATTCACCAAGATTGCAAAAATCTTGTACGCTATGATCAACAGAGTGATTGGCTTATAGTTTTCACAGTCCAACCTATCACCTTTTTCTAAACATTGGGCATATAATCCCTTTATTTCATTTAGTTATTCTTTTGTTCCTTTTTCCCATACATTTAGGATTAATCCATATAATCTTTGACCAAGTGTCCTGCCTCCGCTATTTATGAGCTCTGGGCGAATATTGTCTGAACCAGCAGTTTTATCAGATTTTAAATTCCGAATTATATAACATACTTCGTTATATGAGGGAGGTTCCAGTTCATGCTCTAGTTCTAATAATCCTTGAGGGTAGAGGGGTAAAACATCTTGTGTATCTGCAATTGTTATGTTTATATTATTTAAAAAATAAACTTTCCACTTTTCTAGCACTGCAGGTTTTTGAAAGATATTTTCTACTTCGTCCTTAAATAGGGTATGTACACTTGAATTTTTCTTTTGCAGTTTCTTGACTTCCTGAAAACCTCCACTGTCTCTTTTGTTCTGTAGCTCTTTTGCACTTGGTTGATTTCATTATTTATCCAATCTCTCTTCTTTGCTTTACAGGTTTTGTTGGTCTGCAGTCTTAAGTTTATGCAACTCATAGGTAGCTCTGATTTTAGCTTGTATGTCTCTATATCTTGTCTCATTTTTCTCCTGTATTATTTGTCTGCATTCATTGCCCCACCATTCACTCCTAACAGGTTCTTGCTTCCAATTTTTTTAAATAGCAATATCATTAACAGTTTTTTTAAATGTTATTCCATTCTTCATCCACATATTCGGCAACAGGGAGACCTTTAAGTTTCCTGTAGAGTTCTGAAATTCGTTGAGATTTGCGGGATTAGACAAGGTGGCTTTATTCCAATTGCTAACATGGGGTATTTTCTTCTTATTTAGGAGAAAATACCGCATAGGAAGATTTAGGAGAAGAACTGTTCGCACTAAATAGTGATCTGAATCAATATTTGGACCTCTTAAGGCTCTTATATCACTCATGGGTCTTTTTTGGGTGCTGTTGATCAGGACGTGATCAATTTGGTTCACCTCTGTTTGTCCGGGAGCTCTATGTTCCTAGATGAATTCGTGTGCTCATTATCGTGAAGTTATGTTCTAATGCAAATCCACATAGGAGTTCTCCATTATTGTTTGATATCTCATGCAAAGTGTGTCCGCCAGTTCTTTTTGCTATAGGTCTTTTCCTTCCCTAATTGCGCGTTCAGATCTCCTAGAATTAAAATAGTGTCACTTCTGGGAACATTTTCTAGTACCTGTTGCATATCTTCATAAAACTCCTCCATATATTCTATTTATTTCTCTTCCGAGGGGACATATACACTGATTAATGATATGTTATTACATTTTCCTTTAATACGTAATTTACACTATTTCATTACGAGGAACAAAACTGATGACATGTTTTTGAAGATGTTTTTTAACAAAAAAAATCCTGTCCCCGCTTGACCTCATGTGGTTTTCCTGCTGCTGTAATACAGAGAAAATTCTTTCGTATTAATAACTCCATTTTCCTTCCATTTTTTCCCTCTGCAATGCGACAATATCTAGATTAAGTTTGTCGACCTGTTCGGCCAATTCATTCATTTTTCCGGGTTTCAGTAGGGTAAGAACATTCCAAGTACCAATATTGATAACCTTATTTCTTAGCATGATTCGTTGTCTGTCCTTGACACTTTTCCGAGGGAGATTGTTGGGATTTTAAGAGGGGATTTTTACACAGGGGACAGGTCGCTGGCCTGACGCCCAAACCCACCTCCTTCATCCGGATTTGGGACCGGACACAGCACTGAGAGACTACTCGATCCACCACCCAAGCACTGCAGGCGGCGTTCCTACAAACTAACACTGGAATTAATTATCCATCAAGTATAAAGTGTTCAATGGTAATTACTTATATGACGAATTATTTACAAAATGACTGAACAGATTTTAAAACGGAGCATGCAAATAGCGGAAAAATACAAAGGAGGTTCGTTTCTACGTCGGAAATGGTCAAGTGAAACCATAACTTATATCACCAGGCAATTTGAAAACAAAAACTTTTGTGATTTTGAGAAAGGAAAGTAAGGGAAAATATCACCCTTGTGACCGACGCTTAAATAAATATTACAAAAATGCACTTATGATATCTTGAACAATTATGAAGCATGAATTTGCCACATACTTGAAAAAATCTACGTACATTTTAAGGTTCAGTTAGTCACTATTTACAGCAGTCTTTCCACGAATAGCGATACTTCGTAGCCACTTCTGCTAAATACAGGAAAGCCAGCTTCTGCCGTAGCAAGTGTCCCTGTCTTCACCGGATCTTCCAAGAACTGCGACCTGCTTTAAATAACGCCCTGAGGGGTGCACCTCCAGCACTGCCTCGAGCAGATTGATATCTCTGCGGGAATTGGAGCCAGAAGCAGAAGTTTCATTTTCGTGTCGAGTAATGTAAAACCGAAAGTTATACCAGATGTCTTCTCAATTCACTATCATTCTCTTTTTCATTACAGCTTCGGTAGAAATATTAATGAACTGACAAATCGAATTTTTTTACAAATGATTGTCCCATGGGGTGTAACAATGTTATGTACACGATGAGTCAAAGCGATAGAACGTCTGAAACGTATTCAAATGATTTGAATAGCTTTTTTAAAAGCAGATATATCGAGGTCTTTACAGTTTTTAAAATGCAATTTCGTGTGTTTCTTTCAAGGCTGCTTTAGGGACTAAGAAGAGGTATGAAATGATATAACATTTATTCAATCTGAACTAACAGTAGCAGCATAAAAGCGCCGCCAACATTTAAACAATTTGGTGAAGATGACAAAAGAAACGAGCACATTATATTTGCACCACAAGACCTCTCTGCGACCGAAGCGAAGTCATTCTCTACCTATCAGTTGCATTCGAAGATTTAATACTTGCGGTGCGGATACGCTGTCACAAAATTATGAGATATCATTCATCAATAATTTCAATTGTTAATATTTAACTTCAATTTAATTATATTTAAAATACAAATGCTGGTAAAATAAAATTTAATTGAATGTACTAATACCTCGTAGGTTTCTACTATGCATCTTTTTCTAAACACACACATAGCAAGAAAAAAGATATGAGAAATAGGACATCCTTACTGTTGAGTTTCTCTTAAAGCAGTTTAATTTAAAACAGGTTAAAAATCCTATATTAATTCTATTAAATCCTCCACAAATCTCGCAGTGTCTTCAATCAGATAAAGATTGACAAATTGTGCATGGAAATTATTTCTGCCGCCACCAATGATAGTCCTTAGTTTATCCCAAATGTTGTCCACCACCATTTCGCATGTTTTTTAATGTGTTAAAATGGCCAGAAAAATGCTTTCTCGGCAGAAAATCGCCCACAAGACGTTTCATTCTTTCAGTAATATTTTCCTGAAGTTCTTAGCGCAGTTCCGTCGTGGAAAATTTTACTAATCACAAGAAGCTTCAAGAGAAAGTGCATGCTGAATTAGCAAGTGCGAAAAATCCGCGAAGAGGTGGCAAAGGCGTGATAACACGAAAGCAATGATTTATATCAGTCGCTCACGTCACTTACCACAGAGAGGCTACTGCCATGCCCGTTGATTGCCCGTGCTGAACCTCAGCACTCACCTGAAACAATTACATTTACTGTAAGTTATGTTGCATTCCGTCAATCTAATACACACAGAATTGCTTATACGTAAAGACTACTTTAAATACTATGATACTTTACATCTATACTTATAAAAATCTGTGGCATGGCTGTCGGAAAATGTAATCGATGAAATTATTTGACATTTCAAAACACTCTACTTACGGATAGTTGCAAGTAAAATGCGAAGTATAGTTAACAAGAGCAGAAAACAATTAAAATTGGCTGCTAATCGGTAGTTGGGAATCTTCATCCGTACGATTGTTGACTAAGTCCGCCCGAGTTGAATTGCGTTAGGCGAGGCAGACTATTCACTAAACGTATAATCTGTCATCGTAGAAGCAAAATAGGGCTAAGTAGAACATTGTTTTTTCGAACATAACCTACAAGTAAAATGAAAACCAAAGAATTCAGAGGTTTTACCTATGCGTTTCGTTTTACAAACTTTCTGTGTAAATTCTATAATTTTCTGTCTGAATTTTAAAATAACGCGTACGTTCATATTAGCATACAATACGGAAAACTATGCATTTTTGTAGCTTTTAATCGTAGTATTTAATTTTTGCAATTAACAAAAGTGAAAACTTAATATCAAGAATGTAGAGAAATATAGAAACTAACACATGAATTTAGAATATTATATAAGAACCGGCGACGCCAAGCAAAATGAGCTAGTTTTTTAAATAAATAAATTCAAATAAAAGAAAGTACTGTAATTTTTTAGGGTCAGAGTGGATGACTTGACATAACACTGTCACTAACTATCTTGGTTCATATCCCGATGGGGTCAGGAGGCATTTTTAAATATTTTTTGAGACCAAGTAGTAATAAAAAATTACCAGCATATTTGAAGAAAATGAAAATGAAAATCGCCCGCAGAAATTGTTCGAACATTGTTCTCAAGAGACAAACATATGATCAACATACGTATCGACAGAAATGATAAGCCGTATTGTTCCAGTAGTAAATTCCAATAACATATTTATCAACAGACATATTAGTTACGACATATCGGGATCTCTCTCTCAAAAAGACATAGAAAATTCAAAAAATAAGGATTTTTAAAATGAAAATTGGGCGAAAAAGGGGACATGCAACAGTCCTACAAGGTGGGGATGATTAAACAAGTGCAGAAAAAATGTTCAACTTTCTGATCAACCAATAACTTGTTATGTACAATAAAGAGTATTAATGAGAACTTCTGTGCGAATGTCCTTGTACAAAATCTAGTTCCACAGATTTTTGATTGTAATCTGGAATGAGGCGGAGAGGCAGTCCTTACATCAGTAGGCCGTGAACAGTTTATAAAAAATAATTTTTCTTCCTTATTAGTCGAGGCTAAGGCTACCAACTCTACAATCCTCAACTAGTAAGGATGTGAAGATGCAATGTGAAGAAAGAACGAAACAAATATTCACTACTTCCAGAAATGAGTGTCTCAAACGTTCCTAGGCATTTCACTAATTATCTTCAATAGCACGCAATTGGGTTCGTGTTTCATGCAATATATGGGCGTAAGGGGCGTAAATCTTTAGGAAAAAAAGCGCGTACGTAAAGAGAGTGGGTGTAAAAAATAACAAGATGGAAAGAAAATTGTATTTGATAATTTTGTGATTGTTATTAAGTTTTATTTTATCAACTCATGGCTATAGTAACTATTTAACGTTCATGTCGATAAAAAATATTTTCTTCCGTTCTTTCTTTCTTTCTGAAGAAAAACATTGCATTGCTTTCGTTTTTTAATATAATCATTTTAATGCCTCCCTTGTTAAAATATATGACTGACTTTTCCCTTTATGAATAGACAAATATCAAGGAGAATCGACTCCCAACTTGATTATGTAAGATTCCAATAATAAGGCCAACATTAAGCTGTCCACAGTTGTGAAGCAATAAAAATGTGTTTGGAATCAAATTAAAAAAACTTCGAAATGTTAGATTATTAAAAACGAAAAAGCGATTCGGGTTGATAATAGAGCTAAGAAAGTAATACTGGTTTCAGATGCAAAACGAACGACAGGATTTCAAGGAGACTTCTGCCATGTGACCATCTGATGTAATTAAGGTCACTCGAAACAGGATCCTACATTGACGCGACGGAAGACATAAGGATAAGATAACGCAAGACATATAAAACAATTCTAGAATAAATATGAAAATAAAAATTTGTAGGTGGAGAACAAGACGTCTATTTTTACTTCATGTATCAGAAAAATAGGAACGATGAAGAAAATGTACTATGCCACTGAAAAGATATTCTTTGAGAAGATTAATACGTAGCCTTATTATAAGTGAATATTACTATCGATAAGACGTTAGTAAATCTCTCTAAGATTATTTGCACATTATTTATATCACGAAATTTCAAATGCAAAATATATTTTTACATATATAGTAATAAAATCACTTGTGTGTGTCCTTTCCGTTCTTAACAGAGGCATTCCGGGGATTCTCTTATTAACATTTCTTTTATGCCCCTCGAACTTGCCCTTTAGGTAGGAACACTTCAGTATTTAACAATTTTCATGCCCCCGCCAAGAAGAGTTTGCCACATTTATTATCTCCAGCAATCATTACAAACTGTGCCAGTGTCATGAATTTGTTCATTAAATGTTCATATATTTTCTTATTTTGAATTAATTCCTCCCTCCCTCGAATATTCTTTTTACATTGTAATATTTGTAAATGGGAAATGGAGCGTGTTACAGAAGCTTATCTACATGGGGCGATAGGAGTTAGTAGGTGGGTAGTAAGGCTATTGTATGCAGGTGAGCCATTTAGCTGAGATTACCAACAATTTGGCCCACGTGGAGGACGAGTAGTTAGAATACTAGGAGCAGTAGGGTGTTAGCTTTTCAGTAGTCACAGCTACATGAACTGGGACAGTGAAGTGAATAGCTACAAAATGTTTATGACCCCACCGGGAATTGAACACAAACGAGACTTTGTGACTAGGAAGCATGCTAGCCCCTGAGCCACCGGAGGGTTACACATATTAACACATATCCGCACATATTAACCAATACTCACTTTAGCATTTCATTTCTTGAGATCTCTCGCGCGTAGGACACACAATTCCATACCACATGCACCTCAATCTTAAGATCTCGACCACATACAAATTTCCTGTGTTTCCTATTGAACCACTGCCGGAAACAACTATGGTAAGTAAAGAATTCCATGGATAACATATTTATAGCAAATCATCTTCTGTTTGTCCTCAAGATTTACAGGAGGTGTATACTCTTGTGTTATCCGTCCTTGTGTGTTTGATGTCTTCCACCGACTAACTCCTTAATCCTATTCCTCAATTTGTCTTTAAAAATTATTATAAATCAAAAGGAAATAGTAAATACACAATGTGATAAATTTCAAGTTTTGAATATTCATATGCACAAGTCGTAATTCCCCATAAGGAAGATTTTAACATCGTTCGAAACTGTTTTACAACATCCGCGCAGAATACATAATCACAGCCGACTGTCTAGTTTCCTTTCCTAATCGATACCCCTATACAGCAGTAACATGCACACGGTGGAATGATATAATAAGGTATCTTCTTTCAATATTTTGTGTCAAGCATTTCTGTTCTTATTTGTTGCTTATCTTTCAATGAATTAGGGAGGTAAACTACCAGATTTAGGAAGAATCATGAAAGAAATACCTCCCTAATACATTTATCACATATTTCTATGGTACTGAACCGAAAATTAAAGAAAGAAATTGAGGGTTCAGAATACATAGAATGAAATACAGACACACAAAAAGAAGAGCAGGCGTAAAATATGAAATGGATCAAAACAAACATCCAAAAAAATTGCAGTAAAAGACAAAAAAAAAGAGATAAATAATTAACAAAGGCCGTACCCTAACTCAACTTCGAAGATGAAAGAGAAGGAGAACTATTTTCTCGCGACCGGAGAGTGAGGTTGTGGGAGGAGAGGCGGACCTGAAGCTTTTCTGTTGATTTCCGGCGGGACACCTGCGGACTCGCCGCGAGTCGTGATACACACGTGTAATTAACAGTTCCAAGGGCACACCGCTGCCGACTCACTGCCGAGTCATAAAGAAGGTCCAGGGCAGGGTCAGCCCGCGTCTTAATGATATGTATACGAAGAAAGGAAATTAAGTCCATAGCAAAATTTGCCAGGACCAACTTGTTTACATTTACAATGAACTCAATCGAATTCGTCCCTATGATTATCTGCCGGAAAAAAAGAAACAAACTTTTCGATCGAACAGCAGTTTCCGTTTCCACCACGTGACTGGCACCAGAAAAGCAATGGAATAGTACGTATTACAGACTTAATTAAATTCTTCTGAGCAACTCCAAAGAATATCTGTTTCTCTAGTACATGCTCTTCTTCAGGTGCATTTGTGGTGTAGTGCCGTTTCATGTGTATGATCGTAACTTAGTGTCGTTTATATGGTGTTTTTATACTTCGATGTGGTTTAATTAAAGCACTTTTAATAAACACTTTAGTCTTAAGTTGACGAAATGCAGTATCCTTTTGTCACTGTATTTGGCAATGTCTTCATTTTCTATTTCGAATACTATTCAACTGGGATATTACAAAAGAAACATTTCATGAGGCCACTGCTTTTACAGACAACCTCAGTCCAAATTTTATAACTTGTGGGTGGAACAGAAAAATCTTCGTACACAGGGGAGGTAATTTCATTTATTACAATGTGCCATTCGTAACTTATTACAAAACTTAGTATACGGGTATTAATATATATTATGGAACAAGCATACCATATTGTCACATTGACAATCTTAATTCCCAATTAAGCAATTTGTGTTACGCATTCCGAATCTTAGTTAACGCAGTTAGTCCACGTATTTCCCGTTGCGTTTATTTTGCAAACGTTTACTCCCATTTACGTTACGGCATTACCTTCTGGGGTAA